>JAQFVV010013959.1:0-60413 GCA_028023455.1 Epiperipatus broadwayi
AACTGAAAGTCCTCTTGGAGGCCTTAAAAGAACTGAGCCAGACAAATTCCTAATGACTACTCCATACGTTTTTGCCATTGCAGCTGTTATAACAATGTGATTACTACTATAGTATATGAACATGGATGAGCTGCTCACCAACACGCATTAGCCAGCATGGTGAGTTTATTGGCTTTTTTATCTCTGAGTTTAAGATCAAGAAACACCATGGTTTTTCTTCTCAGTTGCCTGTTAAGGCAGAAGGAATGTTTGTGTAAATGATAAATATTTTTCTAATAGATATATACAATTATGACAGCCAAAAATAAATCATGGCCCTTATTCCCAGGGGGCTGTAAAGTCACCAACCAAGTCAGGGGTTGATGGCCGAAGGTGGAGAGTGTTAAGAATTCCCTGATTGTGGATCCAGGCTGCCATTTGATGACAACTTTTTATTTAGGCACTTACAACTGCAGATCACTTTCAAGTAAAGGAAGATTGCAAGAATTAGAAGAAGAACTGTCTTATATTAAATAGGCCATTATTAGACTTTGGAAAGTTAAAAGAAAAGATGAAGAGACAATTGATTTAAAAAGTGGACATGTACTCTATTATAAAGGCACAAATATTGGAAATACCAGTGGAGTAGGATTCTTTATAAATAAAAAGTGGAAGAACAACATTGTGGAGATTGATGGTATATCAAACCAAGTGGCAAGATTAGTTATACAACTTAATAGCAGATACCAAATGCAGATAATTTAAGTTTATGCCCAACAAGTTCTCATAGTGATGAAGTAGTAGAAGATTTTTTATATGGATGTACAGAAGGCTTTTGATCAGAGTAAACAACATTTTAAAATTGTTATGGGAGACTTTAATGCTAGAATTGGTAAACAAATGAAAGATGAAAGTGCTGTAGGTAATTTTGGTTATGGTAATAGAAATGAGAGAGGACATAGACTTGTGGAGTTTGCAGAAAAAGAAAAACTTTATATTATGAATTCTTTTTTTTTTTGAGAAAAATGTTAAAAGGAAATGGACATGGAAGCATCCAAATGAAGGTACAGCAGAATTGGATTATATTTGACTAACAGAAAATATTATATTTCAAGATTGTAATGTTCTTAATAAATTTAACACAAGATGTGATCATCAATTAGTAGGTTGTAAAATATGTGTTAATGCAAAACTAGAGAGACAAAAATTATTAAGAAAAACAATATTTACAGTTGATATTCCTAATCTTCAGAAACATTCTAATGAATTTAAATTAAACGTACAAATTGGTTTCAAATATTAGTATATTTTGAACATGATTCAGATTTGAATGAAATTAATATGAAAATAACTTGATACGCTTTTAAAACTGCAACAAAAATAGGTGGTATAAAAAAGCAGCAATTAACCAATAAAATTTCTACTGAGACTAGAGAATTTATCAAGAAAAGAAGGAATATGATGTTATATAAAAATGATGTATTAAAAAGGATTGAATATCTCAAATTTTGTAAAATGGTGTGAAAAAGAGTTGAAAATGATATAAGAAAGTATAACTGTGACCTGGCAAGAAAAGCTGTAGAAGAGAATAAAAGTCTCAAAAGTGTAAAACAACAGTTTGCTATTGGTAGGAAAATCTATATCTGCAATAAGAAAAAAAGATGAAATGATTACTAAAAAGAGAGATGACATCATGAAATGGATAAAAGACTTTTATCAAGAATTATATAGTAATAAAGAACAAATACCTCCTATATCTATTACATCTTCCAAATTGCCCAGAATTTTAAATCAAGAAGTGAGACATGCAATTAAATGTATGAAGAAAGGAAAGGCTCCAGGTAATGATGGAATTATAATTGATATATTAAAAGAAGCAGGTGAAGAAATAGAAAAAATTTTAGCAAAGTTATATACCAAATGTCTAAATGATAAAGATGTACCAGATGATTGGAAGAATGCAGTATTAATATTAATATTTAAAAAAAGGTGATAAAGAAGATATTAGAAATTACAGACCTATCAGCCTTTTATCAGTTTTATACAAAATTTTTACCAAGATAATTACAACTCATCTACAGAGAACATTGGATTTCCATCAACCAAGAGAACAAGCTGGATTTAAGTGGTTTTAGTACAGTAGATCATATCCAGATATTGAGAGAAGTTATAGAAATGACAAATGAATATTAGTTATCATTATGCTTTGGATTTGTAGATTATGGAAAAGCATTTGATTCTATAAACATTTCTTCAGTGATTAAAGCATTGAGTCATCAAAGTATAGATCCAGGATATTGTCATATTTTAAAGAATATTTATAAAAATGCAACAGCAACAATTAGATTACATCATGATACTGGTAAAATCAACATTGTGAAAGGTATAAGACAGGGTGACTTCATATCTTTAAAACTTTTTACAGCAGTGCTGCAAGAAGTATTTTGTGGATTAAAATGGGAAGCTAAAGGAGTGAAAATAAGTGGAGTTTAGTTAAGTCATTTAGATTTTACAGATGATGTAGTTGTTTTTGCAAATAATGTTTCAGAGCTGCAGGAAATGTTGCAGGAGTTATCAGATGAAAGTAGGACTAAAGATAAATGTTAAAAAGACTAAAGTAGTGTTTAATGGATTTTCTCAAAATATAAAAATAAAGATTGATTATGATGAGTTAGAAGATGTTAACAGTTATAAATACTTTGGTCAGATTATTAATACAGATGGAAACATAATGGATGAAATTAATCATAGAATTAAACTTGGTTGGAGTGCTTTTGGTAAAAATAACTTGATAATAAAAGGAAATATGCCTATGTGTTTGAAAAGGAAGGTTTTTAATAAATGTGTTTTACCAGTTCTTACTTATGGATCTGAGACTTGGACACTTAATAGAAGAGCAATACAGAGACTTCAGACCACTCAAAGAAGTATGGAGAGATGCATGTTGGGAGTAACAAGAAGAGATTGAAAATGCAATATATGGGTAAGAGAACAAATAGATGTTACTGACCTCATTGAAAAAATTAAAAAACTGAAGTGGAGTTGGACTGGACATATTGCTAGAAGAGATGATGATAGATGGACAATTGAAATCTTACACTGGATTCCAAGAGATTGTAAAAAGACCCAGAAAGAGACCACATGTGAGATAGATGGATGATTAAGAAAATGTGCAGGGTTGATGTGGAAAAAAGAAGCTAAAAATTGGAGAAGATGGATTGAACTTGGAGAGAGCATCCTGCAGTGGATTGATATTGGTTGATAATGATATATATATATATCCTTCACTGTATTGTTTATTATCTCTGTTCTATTACTTTACAAGTTTTTGAATGTTATAAATAATCATTAATATAATAATTAACTTTTTTTGGGCACTTGACCATATTTTTTTTAGTATTATTTCTGTCAAAAATCTTACATCTAAGTTTAATTTTATAATTAATATGTTTCTGTACATATCAGTAATTTATTCAAAGTATTTATTTATAAATATTAATTTTAAAATGTTTTCATTTGATTTGTTTTCTTTCATTTTAAAAAATGTATTGAATATTATTTTAATTATATTATTTATTCTTAGATTTTGTCTTTTTTTTTCTTTTTATCTTACACTTCTTTTAATAATTTCTTTATTTTTAAAACATTGTTTGTGAAACAACATTCAGAGAACTTAAATATTCTTTGTTGATTTATATTCTCTTAGATTATTGCTTTATTCAACAAAATATTTTATATGAAAATGCTTTAAATATACTTGAAAAGATAGAATCACTTTATCATGCACCCTTGATCCAAAGTTAATCTTCTTACTACTGCTGTCCTATTTTAATGAATTATTTTTCTGATTTAACACTATCACATTGGGATTGGAATATTTCAAAGCATTACTCATTATAGTTAAATTTATAAAAGACTTTTCAATAACTTATATCATTGCAAAATGACACCTCATATTCATTGCTACTTTTTATAATTATTGTTCATTCTTGGATGTAATTTAATATTCTATGACTATTTTTAAATGTATCTTGATTTATTACTTGGTCTGATTTCAAAATTTCTCTTAGCTAATTTATAATTATTAACAAATATTTTATAAAACACTAATAAAATATTGCTAAGTCTATAATTTTTATTTTTCATTTTTTTATAAAGCAATAAAATTAATGTGATCTTGTAGTCATTTAGTATATTCTTATCATTCAAAACATTTGATGTATAGTTTTGCTAACATTTTATATTTTTCTTCATTTGCTTTTTTAAAAATATCTATAATAATTTCATCACATCTTACATTTTTCCTCATTCTTCAAAGATTTTGGAAGTTTACCTATATAAAATATTTGTCTAACTATATTTATCAATTTTTAAACTTTGAAAATCTAAAAATCTTATTTTTTTTTTAATTTTAGCATTATATTGCTTAGTAAATCATAGCGCCCTATTTTATCATAAAGGCATTTGAATGTTTAAATATTTAATACAAAATGTACTATAATACTTGTATAAATCTTATATAGATATGGGTTCAGTTTTTTTCAAGCCTTCTCTGCATTTCACCTAAAAAGAATCAGCAACTATAAACTTATTTGACAAAAGATTCAGAATTTTTATTCTTATATTGAGTATTGTCTTACACTCTTATTTAGTTGCTGAAACTTGAATAATTTATTTTAACAATTTTTTAGTATATTCATGTGTTCAATATGTAAATATGAATATGTCATATATTAAAACAAATAGAATATATTAGATAAAAAAAATTTATTTTAATTAATTAATGCAGAAGGATAAAAAAAATTCTGATGGCAAAAAATACAAGTGATTTCCATCGATTTGGTGTATAATATTATGATATGTGTACTTATGTTGTGACAGAGATGATGATGATCAAACCCCATCACAAGTTTGTATCAACTATCTCTATAAATATAAACACATTAGTGAGCTAAAGGAACATCTTAAAATATTGAAACATAGATTCAGACTAAAAATATATATGTTTGTAACATAATATATAGTGTGCCAGACCATAAAACGTCCATGCACAAGATGGCTGTAGCCAACAATTTGGCACAGCCAACTTTATTGAATTCTGTGAATAAACAATGAGAGTTGGTCTATACTAGATTTTCATCTCCTTGCATACATAACTAACACTTATATATTAGTTATTTTGAAATAATGAACACACACTATAAATGTATCGTATTTATTGTAAACGTTCTAATACGTATATGTATAAAGATTTCTGTATATTTATCTTTTTTTTTTTTGATAATTTAAAAAAAATTTTTTTTTAAAAACAAAATATTTTTTGTGTGTGTGAAAAGAAGAGGTGGATTTAATTAATCTTTTTCTTTTTTTTTTTGTATGTAATCAGGTAGAGTATTTTTTTAATTAATTTGTAAATCAAATTACAAATATGTTATCTAAAGAATGTGGGTGGTCTATTTCTCCGATATGGAGTCTCGAAATTCCTTAAAAGAGAAAAGTAGGAAAGAGGTTTTTGAAACATAATTTATAAAAAAATGTACTAAAAATAAAATTTATCTGACCCAATAGCTCAAAGGGGGATGTAAGAAATTGCAACTTGTGGGCAGCAGGGATATATATAACCTACCTGTGAGGTGTAGGAATTTTTTTAGATTATTTGTTGGAGTGAAAGAGCTACAAGAACCTACCTGTGAGGTGTAGGGGAAATTTTATTATTTATTGGACTGAGAGAGCTACAAGAACCTCCTGTAAGGTGTAGGGGAAAATTATTATTAGACGTTTATTTTTTTGGCTAAATATGCTTCCGGATTGCGGAGTATATTTTTTTTAATTCAAGAAGGAGTTTGATGCATATAATTTTTTTTTGTTTATGGGACCTGCCGGTTATGAACAAACATAAACTTATGTCGAATGTCTTTCCTGGTGGTTTGCGCAGATATTAACCAAAGCCACCAACACCCATATAATGTGGGAGATCATTTAATCATATGCAGTTCGGTGATTAATCAAAAGGAAAGAAAAATGCTTTGGATTGCCATTACTAAAATGATAACCAAGTTTCATCTAATAGCCTGCAAAACCATGGAGTAGAAAGAACCATAGAAGTACATCCAATAGTTCAGATATGTAGTCACCAAGATGTATGTGTTAAAAACCCAGTGTATCCTGATTGAAGGACTCTACAAGAATGGCAAGGGGTTAAAATGAATGTCACTATCCTTTCTGGTAGTTTAGATGGCCCTCCCAGAAGTTTGAATCCTGAGAGCAAGCAGATAGAGATGAGTACAACAAAAAAGGAAAATGTTTATAATTTTTGGGGTTTATTGATTGTATTATTAGACTGGATATAACAAGTATAATTGTACTATATTTACTAACACATTATAAGATATAATCATTTTTTGTTGTATAAAATATTGTAAAATAATATTGCTTATACATAGATCTCACTCAAATCCACTAAATATAGGATTATTATTTTCTTGTGCTTTTTCCTCATTTTACCTTTACATTTTAGTTAATTTTAATCATGGTGATGTCACTTCATGTGGAGTGACCTGTAGCCAGCCTATACATTTTTTATATAAAAAAAAATACTATATACGTAAAATATAACTTTACATACCTAAATGTAAAGGTGTATATAATCTTAAAAGTTTATATGAACAAATGGGGAAAGTTCAAGGAGTTAGATCTGTGTATAACTTATTTTATTATTTTGGGGAATTTATAAAATTAAACATTCATTGTTTTGTGCAGGGAGAGGGGAGTATAGACCACACCCATTGGCATCCATCTTTGACCATTTTGTATTTTATGGCAAATAAGTTAATTTACGTATAAGTTAGAAAATGGATTTTTTTTTTGTTTCTTTGTTCGTTTTAATCTAAATGTAGATCTTGAATATAAGGATTTAAATATTCTTGTGTGATTATATGTAGAATCATAAAATTGAAATAGAAAGCCATATAATTAATTTATGACTTAATATTATAATGTTTAAATCTATATGTGGTGGAGGGGGTTTTAGTTAAATAAATGGTATTATCTCATATTTTATTTGTTATCATATAATTTATTGTAGAATAAAGAAAAATAATAATAATAAAATGCAATCACCTATTTGCGATATTTGCTTACCATGGCTATAAAAGGTTATAGAAATACTTACCCAAAGTACCTGAGATAGGGAATTATATTTGAACTAGTCATCAGGATATTATATCGGGGAGTTGAATTGTAATATACTTTTCACCCAGTTTTCCTTCATCCAAATAAAACATATGTCCAAGACTGGAAAAGAAATCCTCTTTGCATACTCTCTCGACAGATAGGGAAGTGAAGATTATTTAACCTTTTGCTTTCTTTTATTATGTTGGGGGTGGAGCTAAAGTTTGTCAAATAGATACAATACTTTTAAAGGTATGTGAAGAGCGAGAGAAAATGTTTACAGGCAAATAGATAGTGGGGTGGAAGTATAAATAGTTTAACAAGGGAAGATTTTGATTTTACTTGAAATTAAATTTCTTTCCTCTAATAATTAGTAAAGTAATACTCATTTGTATTTAACCCTGGGTATTATCTAAGATTATTTCGATCTCCCATTTTAAAATGTACACGTCATTTCATGCTCGTGACGTACACAGATATATAGTTTCTTTTTTTTTTAAATGGATAAGGCATATGGGATTTCGAACCGGTACAATAGACATACATGGCATGTATATTTTAGTCTTAAATATAATGAAATATACACCAGAAGAATTTTCTTTTGTTTGTAAATATATTTATTTTTATCACTAAAAGAAAACTATATATTTTAGTTTGTTTTATCTATTTAAATGTTAAAAAAGAAGAAAAAATTATTTTTTTCTTTTTATTATCTTTATAAATGTTTAATTAATTAAAATGAGGTAAAATTATCAAAGGATTTTTTTAATTTTTATTTTTTTCTCTTATTAAAATTAAAGAAATGTATTTTCTTTTTTGTGTATTGATTAGATATTTTATTTTATTAATTAATCAAAAGATTTATTTGGAGATTTAATTTTAAAAAAATAGCCATAAATAATAAACTGAGAGCAATTTCTTTTCATGTATATTGCTATAAATTAGGTTTTTAAAAGTAATGTCAGGGTTCTTGAATTGTTGTTAGGCAGAAAGAAAGAAGCAAGCTGTACTTCTGAAAAAAATTTAGGCTGAAAAAAGCTAGTTGAAGCTCTATTTTGAAAGACTGGATTTCTGGTGAGAACTGTACAACTATATATCATTACTGAGTGCCATCAATCACTTCCAGGGAATAAACATCGTTATTGCATGGATTACTAATTCTTATCTAGCTAGAATGCTGCTTGCTAATTTGATTGAAGAAAATAAGATGGAATAGATACTCATTTAGTTCCCTGGTCTTTTTCTCTCATCAACATGTGAATCTATGTATAATTGTTGAATTCCAATGCCTGTCTAATGAAAAAATAATTATATAAAGTAGATATCTAAATCTGAATCATTGTACCTCCTGTCTTATAGTTTTGTGCATGGAGAATATACTGAATGCCTTGGACTGTATATCAATTTTTTTTAAAAGAAAAGAAAAAAATATCATAATAGATTAAAACATTTTATTTATTTTTTAATACTGAAGAGAACTTAGCTCCAAATATTTCTTTGTATTTATAAATTAAATGTTTTAAAAAAAAAGAAAATTATACACCCCAGAAAGTAAAGTTAATTATTCATTTCATTTTAATATATTTTAAACCTATTTAATATATAACATTAATTTATTGTTTATATCAATACAATTTATGAATTGAAAAGTACATAGACATATGTATGTGTGAATGCAAAGGAATATAATTTTATGTTAAACCTAGTAAATACAATTAACAAATTAGCCTTTATTTACATAACTGGATGAGTGCATATAAAATACTATTTATTTTATTTTGTATTGAAGCACTCAACCTTTTAGATTTAATATTTTTTAACTATTTATTATTTTTATGTATGTACATATGTGTACGTAACCATATATGTCCATGTAAGTCAAAGAAAAAGGGAAATGGTTTTCACTTATATCAAGATCTTGTGTTTTTTAATGTTATTTAGTATTAAATTGTGGTTACTGATTTTATCTACTTTATTTAATATTAATAAATTAAATATTAAGTTGGGTCAATATGTAGTGCTTAATTTATCTGCTTATTTTACTTTATAGTATATATAAGTTATTAATTTAATTTTATCTGTTTTTTCTACTGTATGACTCTCATCATAAGAGTTATAAAAGTAGTACTGTGCTTCAACATGGGATATGCTTTAAGGAACTTAGGTGGATGTCTTGATAAGGATCCTTTTAAAGTATTCTTTTGCTGAAAGTGGCACATAAAGTCCATTTGGTTTGGGTTTTATAAAAATGCTTTAATAATGGCAAGTTTTGGTGGTGCTTATAGAGACTGATACCAAAAGGGTAATCAGAAATTTAACGAATAATTATTAGTTTGATCCCCTTTTAAATAATATAGATTTTTATTATCAGTGGGTCTGTCTATTAATTGGCTTGAAATAATACCATGTGTGGGTTATGGCTGTGTCATTAAATTGACTTATGCTCCACATGTAATTAGTTTAAATAACTAAGTTAAATATAGAATTCCTTCATATAGAAATTTATGGCATCCCATGTAGATTTTGAATTAGTTGTGTAGAGTGCAAAGTAGAATGTTGTAGAGTGAATGAAAAGGGTAGATTCCTGATACTATATATATATATATATATATATATATATATATATATTTATATATATATATATATATATATATATATATATATATATATCATCATCATCAACCATTATCAATCCACTGCAGGATGAAGGTCTCTCCAAGTTTAAGCCATCTTCTCCAATCTTTAGCTTCTCTTCTCCACAACACCCCTGCACATTTTCTTATTTCATCCATTCATCTCACATGTGGTCTCTTTCTGGGTCTTTTACAATCTCTTGGAATCCAGTTTAAAATTTCAATTGTCCATCTATTATCATCTCTTCTAGCAATATGTCCAGCCCAACTCCATTTCAATCTTTTAATTTTTTCAATAAGGTCTGTAACACCTGTTTGTTGTCTTACCCATACATTGCGTTTTCAATCTCTTCTTGTTACTCCCAACATACATCTCTCCATACTCCTTTGAGTGGTCTGAAGTCTCTGTATTGCTCTTCTATTAAGTGTCCAAGTCTCAGATCCATAAGTAAGAACTGGTAAAACACATTTGTTAAAAACCATCCTTTTCAAACACATAGGCATATTTCCTTTTAGTATCAAGTTATTTCTACCAAAAGCACTCCAACCAAGTTTAATTCTATGATTAATTTCCTCCATTATGTTTCCATCTGTATTAATAATCTGACCAAGGTATTTGTAACTGTTAACTTCTTCTAATTCTTCATAATCAATCTTTATTTTCATATTTTGAGCAAATCGATTAAACATTACTTTAGTTTTTTTAACATTTATCTTTAGTCCTACTTTTCTACTTTCATCTGCTAACTCCTACAAAATTTCCTGCAGCTCTGAAGCATTATTTGCAAAAACAACTACATCATCTGTGAAATCTAAATGACTTAAATACTCTCCATTTACTTTCATTCCTTTAGTTTCCCATTTTAATCCACAAAATACTTCTTGCAGCACTGCTGTAAAGAGTTTTGGAGATATGGAATCACCTTGCCTTACACCTTTCTCAATGTTGATTTTTCCAGTATCATTATGTAATCTAATTGTTGCTGTTGCATTTTTATAAATATTCTTTAAAATATGACAATATCCTGAATCTATATCTTGATGATCCAATGCTTTAATCACTGAAAAAATGTATATAGAATGAAATGCCTTTTCATAATCTACAAATCCAAAACATAATGACAACTCATATTCGTTTGTCCTTTCTATGACTTCTCTTAATACCTGGATATGATCTATTGTACTAAAACCACTTTTAAATCCAGCTTGTTCTCTTGGTTGGTGGAAATCCAAAGTTCTCTGTAGACGAGTTGTAATTATCTTGGTAAAAATTTTATATAAAACTAATAAAAGGCTGATAAGTCTGTAATTTCTAATATCTTCTTTATCACCTTTTTTAAATATTAATATTATTACTGCATTCTTCCAATCTTCCAGTACATCTTTATCATTTAGACATTTGGTATATAACTTTGCTAAAATTGTTTCTATTTCTTCACCTGCTTCTTTTAATATATCAATTATAATTCCATCATTTCCTGGAGCCTTTCCTTTCTTCATACACTTAATTGCATGTCTCACTTTTTCATTTAAAATTCTGGGCAATTCGGAAGATGTAATAGATATAAGAGGTACTAGTTCTTTATTACTATATAATTCTTGATAAAAATCTTCTACCAATTTCATGATGTCATCTCTCTTTTTAGTAATAATTCCATCTTTTTTTCTTATTGCAGATATAAATTTCCTACCAATACCAAAATGTTGTTTAACATTTTTCAGACTTTTATTTTCTTTTACAGCTTTCCTTGCTATTTCACAGTTATACTTTCTTATATCATTTTCAACTCTTTTCCGTACCATTTTACAAAATTCGAGATATTCAATTCTTTTTAATACATCATTTTTGTATATCTTCATATTCCTTCTTTTCTTCATAAATTCTCTAGTCTCAGTAGAAATTTTATTAGACAATTGCTGCTTTTTTCTACCAGCCATGTTTGTTGCAGTTTTTAAAAGTGTATCAGTTATTTTCATATTAATTTCATTCAAATCTGAATCATGTTCAAAATCTCCTAACACTTGAAACCTATTTGTAAGTTCTAATTTAAATTCATTAGAATGTTTCTGAAGATTAGGAATATCAACTGTAAATATTGTTTTTCTTAATAATTTTTGTCTCTCTAGTTTTACATTAACACGTAACTTACACTTTACTAATCGATGATCACTTCCTGTGTTAAATTTATTAAGAACATTACAATCTTGAAATATGTATTTTCTGTTAGTCAAAATATAATCCAATTCTGCTGTACCTTCATTTGGATGCTTCCATGTCCATTTCCTTTTAACATTTTTCTCAAAAAAATGAATTCATAATATAAAGTTTTTCTTTTTCTGCAAACTCCACAAGTCTATGTCCTCTCTCATTTCTATTACCATAACCAAAATTATCTACAGCAATTTCATCTTTCATTTGTTTACCAATTCTAGCATTAAAGTCTCCCATAACAATTTTAAAATGTTGTTTACTCTGATCAAAAGCCTTTTGTACATCCATATAAAAATCTTCTACTACTTCATCACTATGAGAACTTGTTGGGGCATAAACCTGAATTATCTGCATTTGGTATCTGCTATTAAGTTGTATAACTAATCTTGCCACTCTGTCCAATACACCATCAATCTCCACAATATTGTTCTTCCACTTTTTATTTATAATGAATCCTACTCCACTTGTATTTACAATATGTGTGCCTTTATAATAGAGTATATGTCCACTTTTTAAATCAATTGTTTCTTCTCCTTTTCTTCTAACTTCACAAAGTCCAATAATGCCCCATTTAATATAAGACAGTTCTTCTTCTAATTCTTGCAATCTTTCTTCACTTGAAAGTGATCTGCAGTTGTAAGTACCTAAATAAAAAGTCGTCATCAAATGGCAGCCTGGGTCCGCAATCAGGGGATTCTTAGCACCGTCCGCCTTCGGCCACCAACCACTGCCTTAGTTGGTGACTTTACAGCCTCCTGGGAATAAGGGACATGCTTTATTTTTGTCTGTCATAATTGTATATATGTATTGGAAAAATATTTATCATTTACACAAACATTCATTCTGCCTTATCAGGCACTGAGAAGAAAGACCATGGTGTTTCTTGATCTTAAACTCAGAGGTAAAAAGCCAATAAACTCACCACGCTGGCTAATGCGTGTGGGTGAGCAGCCCATCCATGTTCGTATACTATATGAATAATCACATAGTAATAACAGCTGCAATGACAAGAATGTATGGAGTGGACATTAGGAATTTGCCCTGCTCAGTTTTCCTTTAAGGCCTCCAAGAGGAATCAAAGGGTCTCCTTTCAGTTAATAGCAAACTCCTTTCTGCAGCCATATATATATATATTGATATGAAGATTTTTATGGGTATATATATTGATATGAAGATTTTTATGGGTTTCATATATTAAAGACATATTTTGCGGGTTCATCCATGTTAAAAAATTTTAATATTGATATACCAACATTTTGACTTGATCACATAAGTCATCTATTGGGTAATAAAAGGTAGAAAGACAGTTGTAGAGGTGCTACAATCACTGATTAATAATGGCGTTTGTTGTTTTTTCAAATATGTATAAATCGCCTATTGAAACAGATAAAAAATAAAATAATCCCTCATGAAAAATCATGTGTCTGTCCAAAATTTTATGGTCTTCCAAAAATTCACAAACCAGATACCACCCCCCTTCATCCAATAGAAGCACAATAGGATCTCCAACTCATATTTTAGCTAGATATTTATCAGATTTCATTAAACCTACAATCCCATCTATTAAATCATACATTCAAAAATCTTTTCATTTTATTTCTGTTTTAATAAATTTAAAAATTAATGCTAATGACATTCTGGTTAGTTTTGATGTCGTGTTTTTGTTTATAAACATTCCAATTGATGAAGCTTTATATATAATTTCACAACATTGCAATTTACCAGACCATATTATTGCTTTGAACACATATTTTGTATACAATGGACAGCATTACGGACAAGTTTTTGGTACTCCTATGGGCTCACCGATCTCAGGAGTAATAGCTGATTTATTCATGGAAAATATAGAAACTCGTGCTTTAGAATCATCATCTTTAACACCTCTCCTTTGGCTCAGATACATAGTTGACATTTTTGTCATATGGCAACATGGAAAAAATAAATTAGATGATTTTTTCTTACATTTAAATAATATACATCCTCATATTAAATTTACAATGAAGGCAGAGTCTAATGGAAAACTCCCTTTTCTTGATGTTCTAGTCATCAGAACACCAAATAGTTTATCTTTTTCAATTTACAAAAAGAATACACACACGGACAGATATTTACATTTACATTCTCATCATCATCTAACTCAAATAGTTTCTGTAGCCAAAACTCTTTTAAATAGAGTAATTAACCTTACAGATAAGTCACATCTGAAAGAAGAAATAAATCATATTAATAGTGTTTTATTAGCAAATAGTTATAAATGTATTAAAAAAGCCTTATTTCAAGCCCCAAATGGACAAAATTGTAAACAAAAAGACAATAAATCAGCTATTAGCATTTGTGTTCCATATGTAAAAAGAACTACAGATAGTATTGGACATATATTAAAACATTATAATATAAATATAGCATTTTCTACTCATCAAAAGATCAGCAATATAATAACCAAGCTTAAGGATTTAATCCCTCTTGAATCTCATGTTGTTTACCAAATCTCATGAAAATTGTAAAGCTTCTTACATAGGTATGAGTAATCATTGCATCAGTGTTAAGATAGGTGAGCATGCTAATGCAGTTAAACAACACTCATCATTATCAGCACTCTCACTTCATATTATAGATTCAGGTCATAAAATTGATTTTTCTAGTACCAGGATCATATCCATATGTGATAATCTCTACTAGTCCAAAATTAGAGAAGCCATTGAGATACTCAAAAGGCCAGATTGTATCAATAAGCGAGATGATACATGCAAACTTCCTCCTATTTGGAAATATTTTTTAAAAAAACATTCTTAATTTAACATTTTTGCTATTGGTGGCACTTTAACGTTTTGTTTTTTTTTAAATCAGTGATTGTAGCGCCTCTACAAATGTTTTTCTACCTTTTATCACCCAGTAGATGACTTGTGTAATCAAGTCAAAATGTCGGTATATCAATGTTTAAATTTTTTAACATGGATGAACCTGCAAAATATGTCTTTTATATATATAATTGAAAAATTATGAAGAAAAAAATCAAATGAGCTATTATATATATATATGTGTGTGTGTGTGTGTGTCATTAAAACGTTTTACATATAATGTAACTAAGTTAACAAATTATGGATAGATAATTAACATAATAGAAACTCCCTAATAAGAATTGGCATATTGGTTATTCTAAATATAAAACAGCAAGTAATTATCTAATGCTTAAGTATTTATCAAGTTACTACCATACTTTTTATTTATTCCTTTAGCTATTTATATTATTAGAGATAATAATATGTATTTCACACTTACAATTCATATTGAATTTAAACATAACACTTAAAAAATGAAATTCATAAAAGAAATTTCAACTTTTGTAATACTGTGTGAATTCAGAATTTTATGTTCTAACAGTTGAAAAAGCTAACTATTGTAAAAGCATATCTTCACTTCATTAGAACATCTAAAGAAAATGAAGAATAGCAGACTTTTCAAAAAAGAATTTTATTATAAACTTAAATTTGATTTTAATAGGAGACCATATATTTTACAAAATTTATTTTCAAAAAAATTCTGAGGAATTGTAATACTGATTGCTTTTATTGAGCATATGGTGAAGATGTGTAATTAGGCAAAGTATTTACATTTTTCAAAATGAATAATTCATTGCAGATATTAGAATATATCATTCCAAAATGTCACATCAACAGGCTATAAGATCATTATGTGACAAATGTGAACTTATTTGTGCTTTATAATTGGTTGTATAATCATGACAAAACTCATCCTTAATTTTCGATTTTTTTTCTATCTTGTTTTTTTTTTCTGAAATTAAAATTTTATTTCTCATCAACAGTGGCTGGTAATGATAGTGCCAACTGATGAGCTGGTTGTTTTTCTACATGGATGCTGGAATATTATCAGTCCATTGGTTTCCTAGAAAAAATATTACGCTATGAGTATCTGGCAATGATGATGATAGCTAATAAACCAGTTCTTTGCCTAGATAAAACACCAGTTCTATTAACATCTGGATTAATTTCATAGTAAGATATCTATTGGAAATTTATTTAAGACATAGCATAATAAAAATTGCCCTGTGTGATTTAGTGTAATGGTAGTTCTATGCATCATCAATCCAGCTTTGTTACTTTCAGTATTCAATCTTTTAATAAATTACCAAGAAATAAAACTATTCAATATTTTTTTTGTAATAAAATTGATGTTTGTGCATTATATGTTTTGCAATAAACTCTTAAATAGTAAAAAAATATAATTATTTTGTCATTTCCACCTGATTTAGAAGTAAACATGTGTAAACAAAACTGTGCATTCATTAATTTGGATCATATGTATTTATCATTAAAATCAAAAAATGGAATAACAAACTCACATAATAGAGGATATGTGTATTGCAATTGAGAGTATAAATCATTATATATTTTTGTAACGTATCCTTTATTAATTTTGTTATTCAAGAATATAATTAATTCTTTTTTTTATTTCTTTATCAGTCTACATTTACTTATTTAACTTTAAAATTATTTAGTTATTTAATCAAATTTATTTATTAATCATTTTAGTTTTAAAATCTTTATTTTAAACAGCATATCATTTTTTTAATTTAAAAATTTATTCACGTACTTAATTACGCGAATGGTTGCTGTGAAACTTGATATACTAATTAAATCATTAATAGACTACTGAATTATATATATTTAATAAATATTAATTTTAAAAAAACATTAATGCATAATGAAAATTATCTTAATAATTATCATTTTATACATTTATTTAGCAATTCCTTATTAATATCCGTTAATAGGTTAGTAATTAAAACGAAGGCATCAAGTTTAAACTGTATCCTATTGTTCTATTTTTAAAAAATTATTATAACTACTAATATTCTAACATAATAAAAAATGACCTATTGTCACTTCTACTTTAGTATTACCGTGATTTGAAAATAATATAGTCTCCAATAACAATTGTAAAATTAATTTATTAAACAATCAACTTACCTTTTAAAGCAACGAGAAAAATAAATGAACAGAGCAAATCCAAGAATCTATATTGCATTCCTATCAGGATAGAGAAATAAATAAATAAAGATTTTGATTTTGCATGAGAGGAGTCATCTAAAATCAATAACATTAATAGATAAAAATCAACAGAGGGCGAGAATTGATGCGGAAAATAGAAATGAATCAATTATATTAACTTTTTAGTAACAAATAATTTCTAGGCAAAATGTCTAGTATAATAACGATTAAAAACAAACTACTAAATTAAGATTAAAAGATAAACATACAAAAGTAGTTAAAGGAATATTTTTGGGGATAAAAAATAAGTTATAAAAAAGTTAAAGAGAATAGTTTGTGGGATTGTAGTACATATTGTAAGTAGGATGTAAATAGATACTAAAAAAATCAATTGACTAAAATAAAAAATATCTTGTTCGTTTACTATGCTCTCTTGACCAAGAGTTTAAATTAAGATGGATTAATTTTGAAAAAAATTTCAAATCACAAACGAGAATGTGTTTTTTTTTATTTGCAATTGGGTAGAAACTAACTCAATTCAGATAGTTATCTAACTAGCTAGCCTTCTATAAACGGCTAATGTATAAAGAACACAGATTAGTCTAAAATGATCAGATATATGTTTATTAATCGACCATAAAGATAAATGCAATTTAATACAGTCTTCAGTGTTATAACAGAAATGTCATATTCCTATGTGTTAGGACCTTGATTTATCTTTTTCCTAAAAAAAAATAACATAAACGTTAACTAAAAATTATTGCAGAATTTCTGATAATCAAGTTTAAAAAATTCAAAAAGTTTTAAAAAATAATAACATCCCTTCTAAAACAGTATTGATAATTTGTCTAGCATTTTGATTAAGTCAAAACATTTCCAGATTATTACATTTAATTTCTTCTTATTGTCTATGAATTGTAAAAGTTTATAGATGTCTTGTTCTCACTCATTCTTAAATATCATGTTTTTTACATTACAGTGCATGGTGATATATGTGATGGAGAATAATACTAAACAAATTCCAGAAGAAACAATAATTATTTCATGTTAGCAGTATTAAAAAGTAGAAAAACATCATATATAACTTTCATGTTTCAATAAGCAAGCTTTTATACATAAAATAATTAAGTTTAATGACCTATAATGTATTCAAATACTGGTAGATGTTATCCAAATGTAATTTCTTTATTCTATCCATTGAATAATATTTGATAAAATAATTTATCCTTTGTTGCATTTTTAAATTTTATGATCTATACCGATTAGCTTTTAAATTTAATCAAAGTAATTCATACCATTTAATAGAACTCAAATACCAATTTCACTGTATGCTATTTCTAATTATATAATATATCAAGATTATCATCTTTATAATTAAATACTAAATTGCTATAATATTCACCTGATAAATAATAGTTTACAAGAATATGCAGGCATCCAATTATAATCCACTCTATTTATTTTAAACAATTAATATATTTGGGCTTTATAATATATCTAACTATCTCAGATATAAAATTCTACTCAAAATAACTATTGCATATAATTAACAAAATAATTATAATAATCTTCTAATTATTTATTAGATATCTAGCAATATAACATTAACAAATTAATTAGTTTATTATTATATAAAAATGTGTACAATTTAAATGATAATATATTAGATTTACCATAAAAAAATAATATGTAATTATACATCCATTTACCAATCCAATTGCTTAATCCCTAGCCTGTCTTATGAATATTTGTTATGGTATAAGTCAACACATGACTATTATTTGTAAAATATTATTAGCCAATAGGTTTGTATTATAAACTGAATGACAACTAAAGTAAATTTATTGTTTTAAATGAATTTAAAATTTATTAACAATAAATTTATAAAATAAAAAGACAAATACACAATAAACATACTAACACATACTATAATCAAATATTATGGGACATTATCTCCACTGATATTAATATTAATAAGACAGGTGTTTATTTACCTATATAATATTTAATACATAATATATATTTATATGAAATGGCAAATATTGTTTGCACGTGCAGTCTTTGAAATAAAAGAAAGTTAATGACTCTTTTCTCTCATCTTCATAATAAAATGATTAATTTCATTTATTTATTCACTTTGCTTTTTAAATAATTGCTACAATATAGACTTTTAAATTTTTGATATTTATCAAATGCATTTTTGAAAATAATTTCCAGTTAATGAATAAGAGAATATTTTAAATCAAAGTTTTACTTATTAAAATTTAATCTATAAATTTAAATATAAATTAATTTTTAACTTCCTTTTATTTTACACATATAAAAAAAATTATATATCTTAAAATATAGCAATCAATTATATTTAGATAAAGATGATTTGAATGCCTTCTCTTGTAGTAGCATTTATCATAATAAAAAAATTTAAAAAAAGATTGTTTAGAGCTTATTAGCATGCTCTTAATTTTATATATATATGATGTGATTCTAATTCTTATTCTCCTGTATAGTATTCTAAAATAACTCTATAGTTTCAATGTCTCTTCTATAAGTTATAATTTAATGATGCTAATCCAAGTAAAAATATCATAAGACATTATCCAAAATAATGTGTATTTTGTTAATCCCCATATTTTTCAAATATCAAATTTTATCATTCATTTGCAGGTAACACTATAATAACAACATGAATGAACAGATGCTGATCCCCATCTATGATGGTATGCTGTACAAATAAATCGCTTTAAATCCTGAATTCAAACACTTCATCAACATTATAAAATTACATCTGCAGATGAAAACAATTCTTGTACACAGTATTAGATTGTTAGCTTTTATATTCCATTATTAAAACATTTTATTTATGTGATATTCATGTTTAGTGAAGAAATATTAAGATGATTTTGAATGCTTGAATTTATTTTCTCATTCCTTTAACATATTTCAGTAATCCTGTCCAGTTTTACAGGACATAATTCTTTTTATCCCATCATTTTTTATGGTTTATAAATAAATACTTTTAAAATAAATAAAAAAGTTATATGAAAGACTTTAGGTCTTCATACATGAAAGTTAAAATGTCAGTGACAAAGTTCAAATTGTTCAGACCCTTTTATAATCTTATATAATTGATGTCACTAAATCCAATGTAACATTTTTATAACTCTGTTATTAAAATCACTCTGTGTTTTATGTTTAAAATTACTTTTACAACAATAATAATAAAATTTAAAATATATATTTTATAATCATTGGATATACATATAAATATAACAATAAACACATTTAAGACATTAAATATTCATGTATATTGTTTTTAATTTATTATTCATGAATGCAATAACCAAAATACACATAAAAATAATAATTTTATTAAAATTTTACAAACTTTATTATGTGTATATGCTTTTTAAACTAACAAAATTAATTTATAATTTTATTTCGCAATAACAACACATTTCTTGTCTTAATATTTGATTGTCATAATAACCTATTTTATTGCTCTTGGGCTAATACATTCTTTATATAAATGTATACGTCACATTCCATTCCAGACTGAATTTACACCAAATTTCAGTTGGCACAATATTTTTACCCTACTAACAATTATTTTTAAATTGACAACAATAATTATACCACTATTTTTAATATATATAATGAATTATTTCCACTTAAAAACCATATACAAATGTCTATCTCTTTTCCTTTTTTCATTTTTCTTTTTATACAGTGTTTAATGATTTGATCATTACAAATTATGAATACTCTATTAGTATTCCCATTTAAAATAAGATGAAAACTAACTCATTCTTTTATTCACACTTTATTTATACTATTGATTTATTGTATACCTCTAAAGTATAACATTCCTGAGATATCATTACTAACAATTTATTACAAAGCACAATTATAGCTTTACATTCTTTCAGCATTTATATAACTTGTCAATCATAGTTGCTAAAGTTTTGCTATAAATTTGAGATTAATCCTTTTTTTATCTTTACTTTTTTCAATAATCTTTCCTGTCAATAATATAACCTTAAAATTCATTGTAACCAAACAATATAACATCTTATCCTTAAGATCTCTTATATCAAAATCAATACTATGATACCATAAAACATCAATGAAATTCCTTCACATAATGTATTTTAGCCAAATACAAGTCGCCATGAATATGGGACTATAAACTGTTCTGAAAGTGCTTGGCAGTAATTTTTGATAATTTCTTACATTTAATAGCTTTATTATCTGTGTGCAGAGCATATATATATATATATTACTTGATTTCAAGCGCTAATGAAGTAAAGCTTAACTATTTCAATAATGTATTTTTGAACTTTTTTTCCAACATAATATTTCTTTAAAGGTTGCATTATTACTTAACATTGAAAATGAACTGACATTTTTTAGATAATTTAATTATAAATCAAAAGTATTTCACACTCCTACTAAAAAATTTTAAGATCAGATATTATCTTTAATACTCAATAGCTATAGATCTCTGTTATTTATCATATTTGTGCTACTATGCAATTGTTCATATATTTTATATTATTATGTGATTTTAGAACATTCCTATCTTTAGGATTATATGCCAGTTTATAAATTACATAAGGACTTATGAACATAAATATTGAAAAATAATTCTCTCTTTTACTATATTCAATACTATTTATCTTCTGGAATATTATGTTTTAACTATCAACTATTTACTAATAGTATTAAATGTTTCACAATAATCAAAAAATGCTAATGCATTACCATTTTGCAAGTGCCTTTTACTTAAGGCTGGTCTTACTTTAATTCAATTTAAAACATCAAATATGAGGTCTCACATCTTTTTATTTAACACATACAGTTACATTATTGTTAACTAATGTAGGATCCAACTCAAAACACTAGAGTAACATTTATCACATGTATTCTATGATATATCATACTTTAATTTTAAATAAGTCACATTTATTCAGATGAAGCCATTTTAAATGCTGGGGATTGAGGGTACTTTTTCACCTTCAGGGGTTTCTAAGAAAAATGCATTCTCCCCCATTTTTTTTATTTGGAATGGTCTTCCTATACATTTAAAAACTTTTTAAATCTATATTTCTCTTGATCACTAACTTGAGAAGTCTTCATAAACACACAATCTCCACTTTAAATACATGAGACTTGTGAGAGACTTGGACATTTCTTTTTTGTCCCATTTCTCCAAAATTTCATTAATCTTTGGTAGATCACTATCATAGCTTATCTCTTCTTTAGATATTGCAGGTAAAGGAGTCTTAATTAACATAAGTTTCCTGTATTCAAAGTGCAAATACACTGGATTAAATTTAGTTGACTTGTTTTTGGTTATACTAATATAATAACCACTTCCTTCAACTTATTTTCCCAGTTGCAGTGATTGTCTTCTAGATATACTCTAACAATTTACCCTATTTATGCATAGGTCTGTCACACATATTAGACTGTGGGTTTCTAATTGAACATGAAATATTTATATTTTATCATTCAATCCAACCTTTCCACTCCTTAGACAGTAATAATGTAGCATGATCTGTCAAAATATCCTTAGGCTTCCCTACCATTACAAATAGTAATTCTGCAAACACTTAATTACATTTTTTGCACTAGCTTTGGTCACTGGGTATACACCCATGAGGTTAGAAGTAATATTGTAAGTAACCAATATAAACTTAAATTTTCTAAATAGTGGTAAAAATCCATTGAAATCTATGGCTAATAGCTCAGTAGAGTAACTAGGTAAGATTAGTTATAATGTCCCAGCATATGATTTATTAGTGAACTTTAACCTTAAACAGATTTCGCAATATCTAAGCCTGTGAACTATGAACACATACAGATCAGGCAGTAGAATAGTTTGCATACAACATATTCTATCTTTCTGGGCCTATAATGTTTATAAAGGCGATAAACATAATGAATTAACCTATTCTTAATGCATAATGGTATCACTATTCTTCATGATTGTTCATGTCCTACCTAACTTCATAATGCAACAAATTTTGAATCGTTTTATATTTTAATATAACTTTAGTTTTAATCATTCTCTTAATTGCTACAAATACATTCAAATATTGAATATCAACATTCAATTTTGAATCTCACCATTGTAAAATTGATAGATTTTTTTAAATCATTTTCAGTTGAATCATCAACTCCCAGAGAAATCATCATGATAAAAAGATTACCTATATTTATATGACTTTAATCTATTTTGACAAGATTTTTACTTAGGATATGTGCTACAATATTATCCTTTCCTTTATAATATTGTATCTTATAATTGAATTGCTGAAGAAATAAACTCCACCTAATTAGACTTTCATTATTTAGATAACTCTGATTGATAAACTATAAACTCTTGTGATCTGCAATAATTATTATTTTAGGCCCAAGTAAATATTGTCAGAGCTTTTGAAAAGCCCATATAACAGCCAAGACTTCTTTTTTAGTAGTATAGCGCAATTCTGCACCTTTCAACAATCTACTCAAGAAATACAAGAGATAGGGCTTTTTTCATTATCCAATTTGAATATAATTACTTCTAGATCATACTGACTACTGTCTGTTTGCACATAAAATATTTCTTGGAAATTATGCAAATATAAGATGACAGTATTTAAAAAATGTAATTTTGTTCTTTTAAATTCTACAGAGTAGTTTTCAGCCCCATTTCCATTATTCATCTTTCCTTAACAATTTTGATAAATGAATGGTGTCATAAGCAAAATTCTTATAAAATTTATGGTAGAAATTGCAGATGCCAAGGAAAGAACACAATTGCATTTTATTTTCCAGGGTAAGAAAATTTTGAATAAATTTAATTTTCTCAGAATGTGATTTTATCCCTTCAGATCTTATAATGTGTTCCAGAAAATCTATCTCCTTAACAACTATTTTACTCTTTCTCAAATTTATCTTAATATGTTCTTTCAAAAATATATTGAATTGATGAAAATGATCTCAGATGTTACCCAAAGCTATTACAATATCATCAACATACATGGTCTGCCACCTTAGACACATCTGTTTTCTCTCTTATAATCATCAGTTTGTCTTCTTGCAAGTGTTGTTCAATGGGACAACTAGTCTCACCAGTATACATTTTTCCACATTTCCATGAATATTTCATAGATGCAGTATTTTTTTCAGCATTTAAAATTTAGGCTTTGTAGATGTTAGTATTCTTCATAGTGTTATATGGCTTTGGAAAGCTGTTCTGATGTTATGCTGATTGGAGATTTTTCTTAATTTGTCGGCTATTTTTGCAAGTATAAGTACACTTCAGCACCAATAATTTTTTTTTTATGTTTATTTTTGTTATTTATTTAAAATTTTTTTAATAACAACAGATGAATAACCGTTTTTCATAAGAAATTGTTCTATATAGATTTTTTTTCTTTTTTTCAAATCACTGGTTTCTGAACAAGCTTCAGTTACTCTGTTCTATAGTAGTAGCATAACTCCATGTTTTGTGTTCTAGTGTGATTGGATGTATAAGCTAAGTAAAATAAGAATTTCTTTTAGAATGACAAGTTTAATTCTGTTCTTCCTCACAATTTATACAACAAACTTTCAAATTGCATTACAATATCATACACTAACGAACAGAAACTGTTGTTGATCTTACAATCTAAAAATTTAATATTTTACTCATTTAATGATAGAAAAATCCAAATCTTATTTATCTAATAATAATCACATAACTATTTATATTTGATATTTCTATAAAGTACTAATTTTTTTTTGTTTTCTTTGACAGTTCTAAAGAATAATAAAAGAAGTACTTACAGTTGTTGTCTTCTTGACTTAATTGTAAACCCATGTTTAAAATCGAAGAATTCTTTTTTTAGTCAAACTTTAAATATGAATATTATTTGCATTTTTAATTCTTTTTTGCAAGAAGATTATTTCATTTCATGTGAGTCCGCATTAAGTGATTCAACACAAGCAAATTTTTCTTCCTTAGTTAACAATCCATTATTTTTAAGGTATTGTTTGATATGAAAAGACACATTTTCTTCTTTTGAATATATTCTGTAATTTATGGAGACAAATTGAGTGTTATCTTTGTTCCTTTACTGAGATATTTTTAGTTTAAATCCAAACTTTATATAGTGGGCTAAAAGACATTTATATTTCACTGTTTTGTTAAATAATATGATTGTCTATTATTAATTTTACCAAGACCTGAAACCTTCAGCAAAAGGATTAATTTACTTGAGTTTTTCAAATATTAACTAATAAAATTTAGTTATTAAGTCATAATACTAATTATAGTTAAATGAAAAAATTACAAACTTTTAATACCCCCTTTTTTTACATTTAAACACCTAAAAAACCCAATTGTTGCAATAATTTACAATAGTTAAAATTTTTTAATACTGTATTTTAATTTTAATTAAAATATAAACTTTTTTATTTAATTATAACATATAAAATTTGAATACAAGTATATATTTATACTTAGCGTTTAGATATGAATATACAGGATTTGAACACAGATTTTCAAACTTCCTTTAGCTATCCAATTGATCTAACCACACACATATGAAAAAGATAAATGATCCCAAAATACATATTTCATGCTGAACTAGCACTCATCAGTTGGTCCAGATCATCATCTCCCATATATATATATATGAAAAAGAAAAACAAGATTTATATACGTAAAAACCTGCTATCGCTTTATTAATGATCAATAGATGGAGCTTTACCAAGACCTCCAAACAAGTGTATTCTGTTTACATAAATGTCAGAGTCAATATTCACTGTCTCTTTCATTTTGCTCCAACCTCAGATCAGCTGATTTCAACCTGATTTGCTCTCATCAGTGAAGGGATAGGAGTTATATATATATATATAATCAGTGCTCAGTTTATATTAAGGTAAAAAAAATTCAAACTTTAATCACTCTACTCCACCCTTCAACTCTTCAGCCATCTGTACCTCTAAAAATCTGGTGATGGAATACCAAAACCCCTTTTTGATTCCAATATTACTACCATGCTCATGTTGACTTTAAGTCACTCTGACTTTTCATGTATAAGAGCTTGTTTATTTAAATATTCAGAAGAGCGATGGGTTGGGTGCAGGCAGAATCTGTAATATTTAAATAGTTTTATATACTTCGGAGTTTAAATGAAAGAGGATTTGAACACAGACTTTCAATCTCTTTTCAATGATCTCATACAACTGGTACTTATGACCACACACATGTGGAAACTATTAATGATGTCCAATATGCATACATCATGCTGAACTAGCACTCATCATTTGGTCCAAATCATCATTTCCCACACATATATATAAAATGAGTGCTCGGTTTATATTAAGATAATAAATCTTCAAACTTTAATGGATAGGACTTCAAGCTGCTATATCCTTCAACTCTTCAGCCATCATAGCATGGAAAATTTGATGATAATAATGATGGAATGCACAAATCCCTTGGTGCCAATATTACTGGCTTTCCCAGGTTCATCTTAAATCACTCAGACCTCTCATCTATGGGATCTTGTCCATTTAAATACATAGAAGAGGAATGGGCAGGATACAGGCTGAATTTCTAATATTTGAATACAAGTATATATATATATATATATTCTAACCCAGTATTTATTTTTTTATTTATTTCTATAACAAAATTTCTAACCCAGTAAACTTTATTAGTTTATTAGAAATTTATTTATTTATTTTATTTTATACCCAATATATTTGTTAGTTTAATTATTTATTTGTTTATTTTATTTGCACTTGTTTATTTATTTGCACCCATGACACTAATTTTTCAATATGATCTAAAATACCTTTCATATAATACAATTGTACATTTAATTCTCTTAAGCCATGCCACGATTGTAATAACAACAATAATTGATCACTTATTAATTTAAAGAATAATTATAATAATATTAATCTCAGGGTTCTTTGTTTCATGTAAGGAAATGCTCGGCAGTATTGTGTTGTCGCATATGACTGGCATTCTGGTCGGCTATAGGAAACATTTATTTTACTTAAATTCAATGTGTCTTCATCTCTCATATCAACTGCTATATTATTTAAAGAGATGATAATTCTATTCAATAATGACGTATAATTTTGAATAACACAGCCCTTTTTTTTTTTTTTTCAGAATCTCAGTCAGAATAATAAAAAGACAAGGGTGCTTTTTGTGTCCTTCCATCATCCATGATAACACAATAATATAACTAAGATTTATTACTTAGACAATTTAACTAAATGGGAATGGAATAATGTGCAACCAAAGTTAATGGTTTGGGAATAAATTCTTTTTTTTATATATATATATACAAAGGTGAATGTTTAGTCTTAAGTTTTCAACTCCATAAATAATTATCATTAAACTAAAATATAATGACATATTCCGATCTGCTTAACTTTATTTATCTGGTATATTAAGTTTTTAAGAATTTGGAATGATTTCGGACTCAAGAAAAGGTTTTGCAAATATTGTGTTTAGCATATAAAAACAAAAAAATGAATCTACAACAAATTTTAACAAGACTATAATTTATTATTATCACAAAAAAAAATATATGAACATTTATTCAATAATCCCACAGTAATACAAAAATATAAAATATAACTGACATTAATCTGTATACTCTTTTGGTTATGGACTAGAGGTTACTACTTCTCCTGTATGCAATCATATGGATTGATTAACTAAAAATACATTTCATTACCAATACATTGTTTATTAAATTTTTGGTAACCTTGTAGAAGCTTTTATTCAAAATTATTGACTAACTATTTTTGTTTTGTTTTTTTTTGTTTTTTTTTAAAAATGATTAATCCCATCATATGCAATACGCAAAATATTAAATTTATTTCTAATACATTTACTTTATTTATGGTCTTTAATGGGATAACCTATTCTAATTATAGGCCAGTTATCAGAAGTTACACTTACCATCTTACATTTAACTTAATGCTAACTTAAGTTATGATACAAATTTTATTCATACGTATAATTTTAAATATGAGTATTATTTAATTACTATCCAGAATTAAATATTGCATTTGAATATTCCCTCAGTAAATAAGCGTTTTAAAACCACGCAATTTTAATTACTTTCTCCATTGATTTACTTGTCAAATACTAGTAATATTTAGCAGCACAATACAGATATTGATCCTAGTTACTAACGCCCTATTTATACTAAAGTGGATCTTGAGGAACTAACACCTCCAATATAACCTTTATCTTGCCCGAACTTTCAAAATTAAGTACAATAATCAACACCTTCCATGGTGGAGCTATCTTTATTTTCACATGAGGAATATGGAATAACCACGAAGATCTGTAAAGTAATCTACTACATTAAAATATTTTGGTGGTTTCTTGCCTCTTACTTGGGCATACAACGAACACACACCAAATACAATCCTCTCCTGGGATTTAAACGAATGAAGCATACTAAATGCTAGATAAATTCTTGATCGTCCTATCTATGAGAATCGATCACTTGGGCTATAAACATACCCGAACATTATATTTAAAATCTTCCTCTCATGGAAAACAAAGCTTTTGGGGAGATCATTTTTCATCCCACAAAATAAATACATTATAATTATTACCTATGCGAATATTAAGCATATACCAATGCTATATCTGGGCAGGATAAGTAAATACACTGATTATAATAAACTTATGTTACCGGGTATACTTTGATCAACATCTGAAATCAATGAACATCATAGAATAAAAGTATAATAATTTTAATTTTAATAAAGGAACATTCAAAAATAGTTGGTAGCATACTATCTTAAACTAAATAAAGTGGATGTGTTATTTAAGATAATTAGGAATAACTTCCTCAATTAATACAGTATAAATTCGTTTCAAAACTTTAACAAGAAATATTTTGTTATAGCATTTTTTTTTTTTTTTTTAGTTACTTCTGATAATTTTCAATATTTATTTTACCCCTTAAATATCTAAATATTTTTCTTTTACATATCTAACATACAAAATTTCTACCTACAATTGTATGTAATAATTAAAACATATTTTATAGATTTTTTTCTTTCGTGTTAAATATCAACTTAACCTATAATAATTATATTAAAACATACCTTTGTCATTACAAGGCTATTAAATATCACTTGACCATACAGACTTTAATCTATGTGATATAAAAAAAATACATATCATTTATAACTTAGTTTTAAACAATCATTAATTAACAAGTGCATACTCTCTCATTAGAAAATGTTTTTCTGTTGAGCAATTGTTCCAGGTGAAGAGCTTTATCCAGTCGTATTTCACGAAGCAAGTGTAAAAACAATAAACGCATGGTATTATTTCCTTTAAATAAAAGTTTTCTCTTATTTTGTGCGTTTAATAAATTAGGTAAAGAAACATATAGCAGAATTGAAGATTAATTCTTACTTGAATTAAACTACTACAATTTTGGGATCCAAGAAAAAAAAATAGACTTCTAACATAGACGAATATTTGACTATAGACGATAAACATACACAATATTTTTTTTTATTGACGATACGTATACTTATTAGCTAGCTTACTTATGGACGAAAATGCGCAATTTTTCCGAGATTATTCTGATAATAACTGCAGCTGATTTACATGTATAGGAAGTTTGAATAACTCCAACTGATGTGTAATATAATATATCCTTTATTTTTATCATTAAGTCACTAAGATATTTGGTTTTGTTCATACTTTAGGAATTATAAATTTTTTTTTTTTTTAATGGTAACTTCTCCGTAAGAATGCCCCTATATAACTTTTCCTATATTTACTCTGAGAAAGTTTATATTTTTTTTATATTTTTTTTTTTTTAAAATATACAGGTGCATAATTTAATCTTATTTATCATTATTATTATTTCCAGACAATTCTTGGTGAATAAAACATATTTTAACGTATGTAACTACATTACTTGTAAAGACAGACAATATTGAGAAAGAGCGCGAAAATGTTTCTAGTTGATTTTCCTTGGTTTCAAAATATTTCTTTCAATTATTTTTTTTTTCTTTCTTTCTATACCAAGAAAATGACATAAAGTTAATAAATAATTATTTCTCACTTGAAAATCATTTATCTTCCTTAATTTAGACATAATAACACTTTTCGTGATTCCCTTAGTTAATTCTGTCATTTTTAACTTTAGCGTGAGACAATAAATTTTTAAGTATAAAAAGGTCTTTAAATAGGTAGATGGCAAAGAAAATCAGGATGTTTTATCAAAAAAATTTAGCCACACATTATATTATTAAAATTTTACTTTGATTACATTTATTTCTGCAAAATAAAATGAAAAAATTGAGTTACCAAATTTCAGCACTGTTCCTTCCTTGAAAACTAAAAAGCAGACTATATATTTTTCAAAAAAAATGATCTTGATTATGAAATTGGTTGTTTCTTTTGTTGTTTTTTTTTTTTTTTACTTTAGCGACCTCTTCCAGAAAAATAATCATTTGATTATAACATAAACAAAAGAAGGAAAAACCTATTACAATCATATAGTTTTAGTATTATTTACCTGGATTACAAAGTAATTTGACAATATAAAAAAAATAATAAATACATTAAATTAACAATCAGTGATGTATAATTCTTTAAACATTATATTTTTTTATTTTTTTTTTTATTTTTTTTTTATTTTTTACAAAAAGAAATTACCAGAAGTTATTGTGCTTTATGATAAGACACTCATCCACTCCCCCCTCTACCCATCCAAAATCAATTACTGTTTAGCTTTTATACCATATTAATTTGCTCTAATTATTAATATCTCAATTAAATTATTCATGTTCTCTCTTTAAAAATGACATTGAGTTATTAAATCTATTAGTTATTCACCCAAAACATGCCAAAGTGAGTGAATAGCATACTTTATTAATCAATTATTACTATTGTTATTTTATCTTTTTATTTCTGTAAAGAATAGCATTGTTTTCCTGCAGAAATAATGCCAAGTAAACCAAGTGTCAATAACACTAGGTTACAATATATATATATATATATATATATATATATATATATATATATATATATATATATATATATATATATATATATATATATATATATATATACTTGTTTAAATGTAATTATAAGGGATTTGATCACAGACTTTCTTACCTTCAGCTATCCAAATTATCTTATACAATCAAAACACATGACTATACACATGTCAAAAAGACAAATGATCTTCAATATATATATATTTCATGCTGAACTAACTGATGAGTCCTGGTTTTGCACAAAATATGTATATTGCTCATTTAACTTTTTCACATGTGTGGTTATGTGTGTCAGTTGTATGACATACATTGAATAGATGAAAGGAGCTTGAAAGCCTGTGTTCAAATTCCTTATAATTACATCTAAAATCTAAGTGTGTATATATAAAATTATATATTTGTATTCAAAAATTACAAATTCAGCTTGTATGCTGCTCATTCCTATTCTGTGTATTTAAATGGACATGATTCTATAAGATAAGGGGTCAAAGTGACTTAAAATAAACATCAGTATGACAGTAATATTGGCATAAACAAGGGATTTAGGGACTCCATCATCAGATTTTCAATGGATGACTGAAAGAATGGTGAAGTATAGAAGTTTATTCATTAATGTTAGAAGATTTGCTATCTTAATAAAACTGACCACTCATTATATGTGTGTGTGGGAGATGATGATCTGGACCAATTGGTGAGTGATGGTTCAGCATGAAACATGCATAATGAAGATTATTATCTTTTTCACATGTGTAGGGTCAATTGTATAGGATAGATGAATAGCTGAAAAGATCTTATTCCTCATTTGTGTATTTAACAAATAAGGTCCTATACATGATGGGTTAGAGTGATTTAAAGTCAACATGGGCTACTGGCATCAACAAGATATTTGGTCATTCCATCATCAAATTTTCAATGGTATGGATGACTGAAGAGTTGAAGAGTGGAGTAGATTGAATCTTATCTATTAAAGTTTGAAGATTTGCTATTTAATAAAAACTTAGTACTGATTATATTTGTGTGTGTGGGAAATGATGATCTTGACTAACTGATAAATGCTAGTTCAGCATGAATATTGGAGATCATTTATCTTTTTCACATGAGTATTGTCATGTGTATTGGTTGTATGAGATAGATTGGATAGCTGAAAGAAGCTTAAAAGTCTATGCTCAAATCTCCTATAATTATAATATATAACCAAATAAAATTTACATCCTTTTATAAAATTATAACCTGTGTTCAAATTATTTATTATTACTTATTACATATTTATTTCTATTACTAACCACATTATTTATAGTGAGTTAGTGTATTTAATAAAAAAAATATTTTTGCATATGCACACAAATATAATGAAATAATCTCATTTATTTTCCATTAGTAATGAATGACAAATTATTCCATTTTCATAACAAACTCACTTCAAATCTTTGATCCTTATAAGCAGTTTTATGCTTCTGTAAGACTTATTATTCCTTTTCATCACTCTTCTAGCTTTACTAACATTCATCTAGCTCTGTCATATTTTCTTTCCTTTCTTTTCTTATCATGCATCAAACAACCTCACCACTTAATCTAAAAATAGGTATTTTAATTACTACATTTACTTATTCAAGAAGTATAATAACTACTCTTTCTTATTGCATTGCCAAATGTATACCATATAATACTAAATTATCCATTTACTTTACTACTGTTACACAATGCTTTATTTACCACCCTTTTTTACAGTTTACAGTTTCAATTGCCTCAGAAATCTTTTTTCGAATTACAACATAATACAAACATATGAATATAAATATACATGAACATACAATTTACATTATATATATCTTTTTTAATTTACATTATTACCATTCCTTTTTACTCTTTTTACATTCTATATTTATTAATTAAATATTTCCTATATATATATAATTTTAAATTTAAATTGCGCTTTACACAAAAAGTGAAGCTTATTATTATTAGAAAAGAATTATATGGCTGAGTGCTTTCAGAGAACTTATGTCTCCATATTCATAGCCTACTTTAAGTGAAGTTTAGTGGTAAGTTATACAAAATTTATGCAAAATTTTCTTTCATAAAGACCATTTTCTTGAGATTGCAAAGCATGATTCTTTTCGGTTTATTGCATAGCTGTCATTTGCAATAAAGCATGCCTCCTTAATCTTTTGTTTTATATCATTATGTTCAGTTCACAATGCTTAAAGCAGGCCATAATATGGAGACAAGTTCTCTGAAAGTGCTCAGCCATATAATTCTTTTCTAATAATAAGCTTCACTTTTTGAATAAAGTGCAATCGAAGACTTACAACTCAAAGGTGAAGTAAAAAATAAGAATTTTATTACTATTTTAATTTTTTTTTATTTTATTCTTATAATATTTAACTCTAACTTAGTATCTTTTATACTTTTCATTATTATCATTCATTTTACTAACAATCATTATTTATAATTTATTCATTCAATAATTTATAAACTATTTTAATTTATAATATTATTTTAAAGACATTTTATATCTCCTAACTTCAATGTTAAATTCAAATTTTTTTTTTACCATTATACTTATAATTACATTTACTAACAATCAATATTTATAATTTATTCATTCAATAATTTATAATCTAATTTATATTATTTTAAACACACTTTTAAAACTCACCATTATATCTCCTAGCCTCAACTCTAAATTCAAAATTTAAAAATTTAACCGTTATACTTTTAGTATCTCCCTCTTTAAATTCCACACTTATATTATTAGAAGCTCCCTCTTCTGATTTTTTATATAACTAACTTTTTTTAAATAAAAATAATAGGGATCAAAAAATAAAAGAGGCTATTTATATTAATAATATTAAACCAGTTTTAAATAGAGATTTGGGCCTGAAAAAAATTTTGATATAAAATAAAAAAAAATTATAAATGTAATTATATAAAAAATCAGAAAAGGAAGCTGTTAATAATATAAGTGTATAATTTAAAGAAAGGGGTACTAAAAGTATAATGATAAAATTTTTAAAATTTGAATTTAGAGTTGAGACTAGGAAATATAAAGATGAGTTTTAAAAATGTGTTTAAAATAATATTATAGATTAAAATAGATTATAAATTATTGAATGAATAAGTTATAAATATTGATTGTTAGTAAATGTAACTATAAGTATAACGGTAAAAAATATTTAAAATTAGAATTTAACATTGAAGTTAGGAGATATAAAAGATCTTTAAAATAATATAAATTAAAATAGATTATAAATTATTGAATGAATAAATTATAAATAATGATTGTTAGTAAAATTAATAATAATAATGTAAAGTATAAAATATATCAAATTAGAGTTAAATATAAGAATAAAATAAAATAAACAAGTAAAATAGAATATATATATATATATATACAACATTACTGCCAAGCCCATGTTGACCTGAAGTCACTCTGACTTCTCATGTATAGGACCTTATCCATTTAAATACATAGAAGAGGGATGGGGAGGATACAAGCTTATATGTAAATATTTAAAAACCAGGCACTCTTCACAAACCTGGAGCTTTAATTGTAAATATAGGGGATTTGAACTCAGACTTTCAAGCACCCACCAATGATCCACACTATCTCATACAACTGATACACATGACCACACATGTAGAAAGATAAATAATTACCAATATATGTATTTCATGCTAAACCAGCACTCATCAGTTGGTCCAGATTATCATCTTCCTCACATATACATAATCAGTGCTCAGTTTATATTAAGATAGCAAATCTTCACACTTTAACCAACATTTTGCTAGTTAGAGATAAAAATGTGACCATTTGACTCAGCTTCAACTTTCTCTAATTTCGGCATTTTTAATACTACCATTAAGATTTTGCATTATTTTTAATGGTTAAAAAAAGTTCCATAAGATACTGCTCTCTCTTGAATTATTTTACAAGTAAAAAAATCAATAAAACTGATGTTTAAGGTCTGACAAAAGAAGTAGGCTGTCTCTTCTTGAATCTGATTGGCTGTTAAATTTCGACAATGCTGTTAAATTTCGACAACAAAGAAAATGGTTGTCAATAACTGAAGAGTTATGATTTCTTTCCTTTCATTTTGAAAAGGATAAATGAATGATTTAGACCATTTTAAAAGTATTTTTTGACAAATTATAAATTATTTTGATAAAATATGCTAAAAATAAAATTATTTTAGAAAAATAGTTAAGACTTTAACAAAAATTATTTACTTTTCTGCAACATAAAATTGGGAAAGAAATCACTGATGTCAGCAAAACTTTTTAGTTGGTGAGTAACGTTCATTTTAGAAAAATAGTTAAGACTTTAACAAAAATTATTTACTTTTCTGCAACATAAAATTGGGAAAGAAATCACTGATGTCAGCAAAACTTTTTAGTTGGTGAGTAACGTTCATTTTAGATTTGCCGCTATCGAATATTTTTATAATTATAAATAAAAATTTATTTTTGAAAAAACTTTTATTCACTTTCATAACCTGAAAAATTATTAATATTCTTTTTACAAATGAAACTAAAGTGAATATAATATTTAAAGATGAATATATTTTGACACTTGAGTTTGTGAATTGACCAATTAAAAGTTTAGACTTTTACCTCGCTTGGCCAATAAAATAATCAGCAAAAAAGAGGTTAATGGACAGACTTCAATTTACTCCAACCTCCAACTTTTCAGTCATCCATATCATTGAAAATTTGATAATGGTAAGCCAAATCCCATGCTGATGCCAACATTACTACCAAGCTCATGTTGACCTGAAGTCACTCTGTCTCCTCATGTATAGGACTTTATCCATTTAAATACATAGAAGAGGGATGGGCAAGATACAAGCTTATATGTAAATATTTGAAGACCAGGCACTCTTCACAAACCTGGAGTTTTAATTGTAAATATAGAAGATTTGAACTCAGACTTTCAAGTATCCACCAATGATCCACACTATCTTATACAACTGATACACATGACCACACACATGTAGAAGAATAAATAATCACCAATATATGTTTTTCATGCTAAACCAGCACTCATCAGTTGGTCTAGATTATCATCTCCCTCACATATATATAATCAGTGCTCAGTTTATCTTAAGACAGCAAATCTTCACACTTTAATTGACAGACTTCAATCTATTCCAACCACCAACTTTTTAGTCATCCATATCATTGAATATATATATATATATATATATATATATATATATATATATATATATATATATATATATATATATATATATATATATATATATATATATATAAAGCTTGTTTGGAGCTAGTGGTAAGCTCCATCTAGTGAACATATATATATATATAGAAAACAATTAATAAATATAGAATGTAAAAAAGGGGGAAAAATGAATGGTAATAATGTAAATTAAAAAAGATATTATAAGATGTATATATAGAATATAAATTATATGTTCATGTATATTTATATTTATATTCATATGTTTGTATTATGTTGTAGTTTTGAAGAAGATTGCTTGGACAATTGAAACTGTAAACTATAAAAAGAGTGCTAAATAAAGCATTGTGTAACCATAGTAAAGTGAATGGACAATTTAGTATTATATGGTATACATTTACTTATCTATACTTAAATATGTACTTTTATCCATTATCATTTTCTGTAACTCTATTATTATTTTTGCCTTATAAAGTTTGAGACATTGTATGATCCTTTGATGCAATTATTTATTTTATAACACAAAGACATTATTACATCATTGCTTTATAATATTGAATTATTAATTGTAAAATGGTAAAAACTTCTTATGGCAATAGATTTCTGTTAAATAATTACATAAAAACAACATCACTCCTGTCCACCAATTTTTTTACTCACTATTTTTTTTGTTAGTCTATCACATGTTCTTTATTGATTTTCCTCCAATTAATCTCTTTGGGGATAGTGAGTGGCTCTAATCCTTGATGGTGTATGATGTCCAAAATTAAGATGTTTTCCATATTAGTGAAAGCAAAGTATATTTGGCACTTTTTTTATTATCAGATGAACTTATACTTTCCATAAATGAACTGACACCTTGAGATATGGGATTATTTGCATAACTGAAACAAATTTTGTATCTATGCAAATCAGTGCACCTTTATGATAATCAGCCAAGCAATAGTTTGATGAATAAAAAAATATCTTGAATTAAATCTGCCATAATGGAAAAAACATTTAAAAATCTATGATTCAATTTGCAAATTCAATCAGATTTACTTAAACTCCACTCTGACCCTTTTTCTATTTAACAATACAACTTAGATCTTTTTAAAGGTAATATCTGAAAATTTGCTTTTCTAATAGTTGCACTTTAAAACTCATTGGATATCGATGATAGTTGTCTTCCCATATTAACTAGAGCATGAGTTTGAAATTTTTCAATTTTATTGGTACCAATGGGAAAACTTGCATGCAATAACTTTGTATGTCTATGTCATTCTCATCTCGTACATAATATTATGTATACCTAGTACAGTGTTCATACTAGATGATTTCTCATCTAGTATTCTGACTTGATAGCCTAGTTATGGAATTTTTTTTTGACTATACCAGATCTTTCATTTGCTCTATCTAATACTTATGAGTGCATGTTCATATTCACTTCCTACATTCCATTTTGTCTAATTATACGTTTGACTACTTGGAACTTTTAAATATAAACTTTTTTGGTTACTTCATTCACTTCCATTGTTTTTCTCTGTCTCTAATTCCTATAGTTGTATGGCTTTGGTAGATAATTCACATGTATGTTTCTTTTGTATGTTCTTTATTATAAATAGGTGCTTGTATTACTAATATTGCAAATCTTGACAGGTCTATCTTTAAACTGATTCCATGTATAAACTTTCATAGTCTATATCATTTAATCTTTCTATTATCTTTGTGGTTAAAAAATTATGATATTGGATACACTTGAGCAGATTGTAGTATTATGCTTTATATTATCTGCTCCTCTGTCAAAAGCAAAGCTATAAACAATTTCAAGGCATGTAATAATGAAAAAATTGTGTGCATCTTTCTTCTGTACATATTTCTCTTCTGCCTTTCTTCATTCCAAAAACTACATAAAATTGCAATATACTACCCTTCAAGCACATGTGGTTTTATATATAAAAATTTCCAAACTTATTTACATACAAGTAATTGCTTGCAATAATAATATTCTCATTTTTTATTTAATTGCTGAAAATAGAAGAGATCTCTCAAAATTTTCAAGATAATCCAAAGGGTTTTCTTTTATGTCACTTTTGAATATTCTAACATTAATATATTTAGCTACTGTATTATCTGCCTTGAATCATTCTTTTCTGAAACCACAAACCATATCTGGGTCTTTAGAAAACTGTTTGTATTCTCATCATTATGTTTAATTAGACTTTTGAATCATCTTTGATAACATATTAAACAACATATCTATTAAAATTCCATTTATCATTTTTATTAAATGTTAATTTTTTTCTTCTATTATCTAGTTTCATTTTTCTCTGTGCACAATTCCTTAGCTTCATTTATGAAATGTTGTTTATGCTGCTCATATTTTACTTGACATTTCCATAATCTTTTTTCATTAAATGTTTTTACTTGTACCTGTATAAATCTGTTTTTTAAACCTTCTGAAAACCTTTTCCATATTTTCTCCAAATTACTCCTCATTTATTGTTAGTCTTTCTCCAAATTTTTGACATCATGTTGAAAGTCTGTAAGGTCTTATCTAACGTTCACTATATTCTTCTTAACCTTTATTTGTTCTCATTTAACTTTTCCTAACTCTTGTTTAATTTTTCTTAACTTCTTCTGTAACCAGTTTCAGTTCTGTTTGATTCTGTTTAATTTTTTCTTGGTCTATCTAAGTTCTGCTTGAGTCTGACTTCTTCTTGATTTGGTTTAACTTATTGTTGTTCTTGTTTAAGTTCTGTTTAAGCTTATGTAATTTCTTCTTGATCCTATTTAAATTTTCTTACTTATTTCTTATGTTATTTTAATGAAGTCACCTAGTTCTCTTGGTAGACTAAATTTTTGTCTTTCCCATATCATTATGTATGGATTTTTATATGCAATGTCTGAACTTTCTTCTGATATGGTTATCTGGGCATTTTTTCTATAATGTCTGAATCCTCATCCATTTTGATTTTTGGTTTTTGTCTTCCTTTTATAATCTTGTTTTTGTGACAACTTTTATTTTTCTAACTACTGATTTATTCTTTATTACAGTGTTTTTTATCACCATTAGATCTTTAATATATGATAATTAATATAAAATCACTAATATCACTCAATGTCCTCTCCAAACTTTATTCACTGCTTCTATGTTCCTCTCCATTCCTCGCTGATTATCATTAGTCATGAATCTTCCAATCTTCAGTTATCTATTTTATGTATTCCCTATCTTGGCTTGAAATTATCAGAGTCTATTGTAAATCTTACTTCATCAAAATGATTGTGTTTTGTTAGGTTTTTCTATAGTATACTTATACAAGATTTATCATTTAAACATGTAACCTATTAATTGATTATGCCTTATCTCGAATAGATTTTAATTAAGCTATCCTTGTTTTCATTTTATTATAGTATGTATTGGGTTATATTAGTAGGAAATTTTTCCTTAAGTAAAATTTAAATTTTATGAATTCACAATGTTTATATTTCTTTTCTTTTTTTAATTTTATTATCTATTGGTACATCACCCTAAAATGATTGGAAACTACCAGATAGCGAAATCTAAAATTCATATGACAAACTAAATCCTTGGTTGTCTATTTGAAAAATGCATTAATCAAATGGGTTTTTTTTACCTGAATTATATAATGCATCAATTACCAATACTCTCAACAGATATTATTTATTTTCTATGATCTAGCTCAAGAGCATTGATATCTTCGACATATGTAATTAAGAAATTACACCACACCTGCCATTAATCTGGTTTTGTCATTAATTTAAATCAACATTTCTTTATTTAAATCTTTTTTTAAAATATCATAAAATATAATATGAAAAGCCCCATTGTTAGATTAATTAATTTAAATAAAATATGATGTGTTTGTAAAACTGTATTCTATTTTTTATTAAAGCATAGACATTTTTTTTTAATTATAACATGTAAAAAAATAAAATTTACATTTTTATAAAATTATAATTTTTGTTCAGATTGTTTATTATTATTCATTAAACATTATATATTTCAATTATTAACTATATTACTTATGCTGAATTATTGTGTTTAATGCAGAAATATTTAGACCAATATATAACTAAATAATTTCACTTATTTCTCATTTATAATGAGCCTCAAATTAATCTATTTTCTTGTCTAACTCACTTCAAATCTTTGATCCTTATAATTAATACAATACGCTTCAATGTATAAAGATGAAATTAGTAAATTCTAAATCTTAATATTGGCTAAGTGCTTTCAGAGCCTGTTTACTCCATATTCGTAGCCTTAATATGTATTAAACTTATAAGTAATATTATATTACCATAAGTTTTACTATTCCTCTTCATCATTCTTCTATCTTTACAAACATTCACCTATCTCTATCATATTTTCTCTCCTTTTTTCTTGTAACATATGTCAAATAAGTGATAAAGTATTATATTTTAATATACATATTGTAACGAGCTGGGCGTTTCCATGCAAGAAAGGAGAGTGCATCTCACTGCAGTCAGACCTAGGGTCTTCTAGTAGGATGTTGTTAATAGTGTGATGAAATACATAACCTATGATTGTATCTACCTCCAATGGACTGGCCAGTTCATCTACATCTCACCCCCTCTTTCTGACTTCGTTATGCCTCAGTATTCAAACTTAGGGAGAATTCTACCTTTTTACTCTCTTCAGGAATGAATTTAGATAGGTTAATAACTGATGCACCTCTATATAGGTTACAATCGGTTTGAATGTTAACCCAAGCATATTTCAGTGTTAATATATAAGAGTGAAGTGTGTATATACATCTCCTAGATTAACAGTGGATTAGTGGATGCAGGATGATTTTAATAAACTAGGAACCAGTTTAATATGAATAAATTCTACAACATTTATTAAAACATTTACCTCCAGCTTTTTTAATTCTTATTTTTAAAGTATTCTTCAAATAACATTTATTTAAAATAAAATTCCTTTGTATTTATTTTTAATTTAATAACTAAAAGAAGCAAAATATAAAAGTAATTTTAGTCAACTTATTAAAAAACATTATTTATATATAAGACAAAGTTATATAATTAAAACGATTTAAGTGAAAATGAGATTTTATCTATTATAAGGTTAAAAATGAATTACAATTTTATCTCTTAAATAAATGTAACATTTTCATTTTTGTCTCACACTTTTGCCCATATATGCACAAATATTTCACTATGATTGTACATGTATACCCAAAGTTTGTTTTTACTAATTCACAAAAATATTTATTCATAACTAAAAAGTAACTATTAAATCCTTTCATCTTAAACAATTTTATTTATTTCAATCATTGTTGCTCCTGTGGTTTATTCCTTCTAAACACTATATATATATTGTAATGGGATGGGGGTATCAGGGTATCCAAATGGAACAGGAGATGAAGAGACCTCTGTGAACATTGGGAGATCAGCCAGCTAACTCAGAAGAGCAACTACAAGCATAATTAACCACCAACCAGCATTATCAAAAAGTAATAATACTCAAAATAAATAATCACTCATCATTTTCATTGATGGGAATAAACAAATTGGTACAATAAATCAGAATAAAATCAACAGACCATCTTGTCGCTGGATCTGAACAATAAAAAATCAACAGTCAACCTTATGACTGGATTGGAAATGGGTCTTCTTTAGACTGGGCTAACTATTGAGCTTTTGCCACCTTGGGCAATTATTTAAACATAACTTGGATGCACCAGCTTAGTGCCCATCCATTAAAATACACAATAATCAAAAATCAAAACAATAATGCTGGGAGATAAAAACATGTTGATCATCATCAATGCTCTGGATACTTGTATTGGCCAACCATAAACTTAAATTTTTTTAGCAAGACTAAACTAAAATAAAATATAGTGTGTGGGCTTTAAAGAGTATCCTCTTTTGCGCCAACCAGAATGATGATTGATCATCTCTGGATGCCCCAAAGCACTAAATACAAATCGTCATTTATATATTCATCCCATGCCCGAATCTAGCCCAGAGAACACAAGATCTATTACTGTATGTGACCAAGAAATGATGAAAACAATTTTAACAATTAATAAGTTTATTAATAACAATAAAAAAAAAGGGGTAAGTGATTAAGGTCTTATAAGGGTTCTGATTTTGAAAAGTATACAATAATAAAAGTCATTACACTGTAATTTACAATATTACTACAAAATTCAAGTTATTACATTAACTGCATTACTTCTTAATTAGTTTCTATAAATGCATATATATCCATACACAGACATGTGTTTTATCATATATGATGAAGACATTTCAATTAAACATAAAATAATTATTACATTTGTGATTTACATTATTGCTATTGAAAATTTGAATTGTTACATGAATTTACATAATTAGTATTCAAAATTCAAATTATTACTATGATTTACATATATATGTGCACAGACACACGATAATATACAATTAATATTCACTAACAAAAGAAATGATTATAATTTTACATATATCTTATAATTGACAAGCATTGGTATCTGCAATACAATTGACAGATATACACATACATACATGCATGTGATTTCTGAACATATTTAATTTTTACATAAAAATAATACATGATTAAGCTTTTAAATTATGTTTTAAATAAGACAAATACTTATGCTAGGCTTACTACAACATGTATATAGAATTGCACAGATTATTAGCAAATTTAATTTTGTCAAACAATAAATAACAATACTTTTATAATTAATAATTTCATAAAATTTACATACTTGTTATGACAATAAAAGTTATTTTCACAATTATTCATTGTTGAAAATATATAAATTGTTTTTCTTATTTTATAGTAAGTTCCACTCTTTATTGATTAGTTTCTTAAAAGAAATAAATACTATCATTTTTTTTCTTTTAAAACAAAGTTATTTGCTTGTTTGCTTCACTTTTAAAACCTCTCTTTTTAATAAACAAAAGATAATATCATTTTATAGAATCCAAAAAATATATGTTTTAAAATGTCTTTCTGCTTGATTAGTTAATGCTGATGAAGTGGGCAAGGTTAGATAGTAAAAGTGAATATGTGAACTGCAGCTCCCCATGCCATGATAAGCAGAGAGCCAAGCTAGACTATCAGTACACAAAGCTCCATGACATCATGAGAAAATACCTCATTTTTAAGTACTGCCCCTTCTACATACTTAGACAGATCATTCTCAAAGAGTAGTATCCAGAAACAAAAATAAAAGGCATTGCGCCAACCCTGCTCATCTCTGTGAGACTTAGGGATATAGATGAGGTTTATTCATGAGACCCATGGCCTATTCATGAGGCCTACTTACACCCTGCTGGACTATTCTGGGAGATCAATATCTAGGTCTAGACAGTGCCGAGCATATACTTCGGAGCATCATGAACACTCTGCATCTAAACAGCCCTGCTCAACTATACACTCACCATAAGCATAAAAAGTACAAATTCATGCATCACTTTCAAAATGTAATTTTACATATGTGTGTGCGTGTGTGCACATGCTGATGTTTACATCATATTTTAACTTAACAGCAATAATATTATATTTTCATTATTAAATTCTTTGGAACATATGCACAAATTTCATACATATACATGTGTGTATAAATAAAATATAGATATACTATAATTTAAAATTAGTTTCAACTTACTTTCAAAAAGAATTTTATTATTGCTATAAAAATTATTACATTTACTCTTTTGAGTCATTTTGCATATATATGTTTATATTGTGAGTAAAAAAAGATAATATGGTTATATACATATGGGGAACAGGAAGAAGGGAATAGTTGGCCAGTGTTTTTTTTTTTTTAATAATACAAATTAATTTCATTAAAAAAGTCTCTGAGTGTTTTATGTAGACCATTTGGAACAAATGATTTTTTGGTATTTTGTTGTTCAAGAAGGTCAGCAGTCTTAACAAAATGATCTCTATTTCCTATGTGGTTTGAAGAGAAAGGTTCAGTTCCTTCCATGAATAATTATAGGGATGTTAGGATGCTGTGGATTTTGAATAGTCTCCAAGTATTCTCATAAAGAAACTTTGTTGATATAATTTCATCTTCCGATCTTAATCTTGTTTAAAGTACTGATGAATATTGTCATTGCATTCGGTGGTGGGATATTGAAGGTGATTTTGCATCTAGTTATCCACAGTGAGTATATAATAAAAGTCGATATTCTTATGTGAATGAAGTTTCGGTCTTTCATGCAATCTTTAATAGACAGCATCTTATAAAAGTCCATTGAGGTATTTTGGGCTATCATTAGCCGTACAGATGTCAAACCAGTACAGGATAGAATCATATGCTCAAAGGTTTCTTCCTCTCTATTACAGACAGGACAGCAAGGATCTATGTTTTTATAAATCTTCTGTAATGGAGGAAATAGTTTGTTGGAACCGCATTCAAGTTAGCCTTGATTAAAAAATCCAAGAACTTTGGCTCCATCCATAAGAATTTGAATAGTGTAGTAATTTTTTGATTTGTTACTCCAAGTTTTGGTCTTAATTGTGAAGGTTGGGGGTTCATTAATGAGTGGGCGGTCCATATGGAGATTTTGGTAAGAAAGCACTCGTGTAGGAGTTGCCATTGAATTTGTAAAGATGGGAGAGGATTTGGTCTATCCAAGAGGACTTCTCAGGTGGAGGCGTATCTGTGGGAGTTATTGGTTCTGTTGCAAGGATGCTATCATATTTTTGTATCAGGTTGACTACCACTGTGTGTGCTTTTTGATAGAATATTGCCTGAATGGAATGAAGGGACATTCCATTCTGTTTTCTATGGAATTGCATTTTTGCTGTGCTGATGGATGAAGTACGACCCTTCCAAAACAGTCTTGCACATAGTCTGTAAACTTTGGATAGGAATATCTTGGTGATGGTAATGAACGGGAGGTAATAGGCAATCTTGGCCATTACTTTCATATTTAACAGAGCGACCTTGCCCTGCAGAGATAAATAGACCTTCGAAAGTCCCTGTGTAAGGTGGTCAGCTTGTTCAATGATGGTATTCTGAATACTTTTGGTCATGGCGAGTTGAGATTTATATATAGGGAACCCCAAGAAATTTTGGGGCTCCGCAAGAAATTTGGAATGGATTTTTTTCCATTTAATATTCGCCATGTAGAGGATTTGCTGTGATTAATGTGTAGTTGAGATGAGCTAGAAAATTTGTCCAGTAAAAGGTAAAGCGGTTGGAGATACTTATGTGATGGAAGGAATATTATGACATCATCCATATATGCAATGGAGGTGATGGATTTCTTGATTCTTGGTATATGAATTCCAGGGAGTCTTCTATAGACCTTAAAAGAGGGTCTATGTAGCATGAAAATAGCAATGCACTAAGCGGAGACCCTTGAGGTATGGAGCGCTTAGGCGTGAATCCATCTGTTAAGGTTCCGTTAAGTGTGAGGTGAATGAATCTGTTATGTAATAGGTTATCTAGTATTTGTATGATCTGGGAAGGAATGTTGTATTTCCTAGAAGTTCAAGCAGGATGTTGGGATTCACTGGTCAGAGGCCTCAGCTATGTCAATCTGAACTGCAATCGGTTTTGATAGTCTATTAGATCTGACATAGTCGAGGAGTAATTTAACTTCTGTCATGGCAGTAAGGGTTGATGAACCCTTTTTAGCATATTGATTTTTTGAAATATTATGAATGATTTTGGACTCTATTTTCTCTTTAATGACTCCTTCTATGATTTTGAATAAGATAGGAGTCATTGATATCGGTCTAATGCTGTTGATGGAAGTGGGTTCCTTGTTTTTCTTCAAGAACGGCACCATTGCAATAGGGTAAAGATTAGGAATTACCCTTTTTTGTGTTGAGAGGTGTTTTATCATTCCCATTACAATCGGAATCACAATGTTGCTAAGATGTTGAAGCATAAACTTAGGTATGGCAGTATACCAGGATGTACATGGTCAGGTAGGACTGCTAAGCGATTCTTTATGTCAGTCTCTGTGATGCCATGTCTACCTATTGGAAAAATGTCATTCCAAGAGAGATCAACTCTGGGTTCACAATTTTGTAATCTTTCTTTAAAGAAAGATTCAATTTTCTGAAGCATATGAATTCCAGTATAATTGGAACCACTGATGATGATTGTTGAGGGCGTGGATTGTTTGGGTTTGTATCCTAATGCCCAACGAAGATATGCTCTAGTCCAACAATGCTGATTAGGTAGGTATATTTTGGATCTTTTAATTGCTATGTATTCTGCAATGGCCACTTGTTTGGTCTTATATTGATCTAAGGTTAAGCAACCTTTCCAATGGCTCATTATCGATGTTGAATGCATTGATTTGGTGAGAGATTTGTTCCAGCTCATTAAAAAGCGTTGTAGGCCCTTTAGATCTTCTGGTGTGTTGTACTATGAGTGACTGTAGAATTCCCACAAGAGAGAACCAAGCTTCCTCCGGAGGTCTAGTGAGTATGTCAATTTTTTGAAAAAGAATGTAGGCCTCGGAGAATACCGCCTCAGTTGTGGAGGCACGAGTGAGGACTCTTATGGTATTGTTGGTGCTTATTGTAGGGAAGTTTTGAAGCTGCAGGTCTGCAACTATTGCATGGTGGTCTGTAAAGGCTGCTGGCTGAAGATATGCTTCAATACAGAAGTGAAATTCTGCTGTATAAAATAACAGGTCTATTAGGGTATGATAAACTTTCGTGTGAAATGAAAAAGCATTAGGAGGGAAATACCCTCTACCATCCAGAAATCCTCTGTTGAGGAGATGAAGATATTTTCTGTCATATTCTTCATAGGATAGATTAAAATCTCCTATTAATATAGCAGGTGCATTGTTATTGGAAGTCAGCATATTTATAGTGTTGATAATTCTTAGGTGAACTTCTTTATTATTGGAGGCATATACATAAAATGAGTTTATGTTACTTGATCCATATGTTAAGTTCAGAGCAATCAAGTTGTTGTCTTCGTAGAGCACTTTAAATTTATTGGGAGGGCACTTCTTGTTAATAAGCACTCCAACTCCTCTGGCAGCGGAGCTATTGATGGCTAATTTTAAGTAACCAAGTTTGCTAAGCTCTGTCTGGATATTATGGTTGGAGTGCTGATGGAATTTGGTTTCTCCTAAGAATAAAATGTGAGGAGAAATAAAGGCCATTAGTTTCAACTTATAAGTTTTTTTTTTTCTTAAAAAAAAATATAGTCAATTTTCAACAGGTATTTGTTGATTAATTATCACCGTTTTTAAATTAAATTATTGAATCATCAATTCTTTACTTTTTTTAATATAAATTTTTTTAAATAATGCCCAAGAGGATTATTGTTCAAAAACGTCTCTTTTGCCTTTAAAACGAGATGGTCAATAAATTATTCTTGATTCTTAATTATAATTCAAGCAAAATTACTTTATATTATTTTAAAATATATAGATTTTTAACCGACTTAAAACTAATATTTTTCTATATATGTCTATTTTTATATGACTTATTTTAAAATAACTCACCAACTATATATATGTTTATCTGTGCTTTTTTTAATATATCTGATACAACATACATGTAATTAATTCTTCAACAAGCTGGAAGATTTTTCTTGGTGAGTTTGGTTTTTAGTGACTGTCATAATCAGGAAAAATGTAATCCATGTAAAATGTTGGTCTTCCTTTCAGTCTAGGATTGTTCCAGACAAGAAGTTCTCTTGGTTTGATAGATTTCAGGCAATTACCATCCTCTACATGTTTAAGGCTATGAATTTCATCACAAAGAAGTGGTTCATTTTCTCCATGTGAATTTCAAACTCCTGCAAAGGAAATATTGGCAGCTCCTGAATCTAATGTTCTGCCTTCAGCTATATCAATTCATGGTCTGCCAACTCTATGGTTAGCTAAAACCAACTGCTGCAAACTTCAACAAGCTGCAACAAAATATTGTAACCAACTCTGCAGCTGACCTGTTCTCTTCAAAAATCATTATCCAAACTGGCTGATATTTTTATCAGCTCTTTTTATAAAATTATCTGAGGTGATAATAACACCTTCATTAAAAACAAAGTTTTTATTTTTAGCTCTCTAATCCCTTTAAAAACATATACATGTCTTTACTTAGGGGATTTCTAATAGATAAAAAAAACTTTGTTTAATTAATTAAAATTTCAAAAATACAATAGGATGTTTTTCAATTTCAAAATCAGAGTAATAATTAATAATAATGCAATATTTATATTTATTCAGACCTTTTAAAAGTTTAATTTATAAAAGAATATTTTTAATCAGAGTTATTATTTATTTATTTCTATTTCAGTAAATGTAGAAAATATCTACTATAATTTTTGTGGGTGTTTATTTCTACTTTTCCTTTATTTTACATATATATATATGCACATACACTATATTAGTGTATGCTATGTAAGCCAACTGGTTACAAAATATATATATTAAAGCATCTGAATGTCATGATAATAATAACATGACTTTATAAATTGATTAGAAGTTCATAATATTAAGAAAAATGTATTGTTGCTCCAGGTTAGTAAATGTTTGCAAAATATGTGTTGATAGTCATTGATAAGTTTCTTTTAATCTAATGCTTCTCACATAATCCAACATTGGTTTTTATACATTTGGTTGAAAATACAATTTTCACAATAACATTAGATTGCATAATAAGACAAAATATTATATAATTCCATAAAGCTAACATACCATAAAGTACAATAAAACTGAGAAAATATAAACATTATCATTAAATTATAAATATTAAATTTACACACTTTTAAAGTTATTAATTTTAGATTTATTCATAAATTGTGAATTGTGTATAAATTATAAAATAAAAAATTTATTTCTATTCTTAAATTTTTCTTTTAAAATTTTAAATAAGATGATTTATAACATTATTTATTGATTGTTATTAATAACAGAGGGTTTTTTTTTGGGGGGGGGGGAGTAAGAACATTTGTTATTTCATTTTTCATTCATGTCCTAGATAGAGGACATTTTTTTAAGGTGTCTTTTTTCCTAACAAATTAAATATAAAATTTATCAAATAATTTGTTTAGTGCTGTGTCCAGTGGCACTCTATTCCCTGCTGGATTGCAAATATATAAATAACACAGATAATTACTAATTAATGAGGCAGATCGGCAAGTTAATTTAAATAACAAGAATTTATTTACAGAGTTATATGGAAATAATCAATATTGTTTAATATATATATAAATATATGACATATATATAAACATGGTATATAAATAATAATAGTAATAAGGGCCTGAAGGCATACTAAATAATAATAAGATCAATATAACCTGTTACACAGTTCCTAGGTTTACTTTTGAATGTTTGGAGGTAAACCTCTCCACAGGACTAAGTAAAGGAAGGAGATGAGTAGAGCACCCAAGGAAATGGCAGATCTGCCTTTCAAGAGATTCACTTAGCAAGAGTCTGGTCTCAGTTCTATTCTAGATCTGTTTCACCCTCTCATTGTTTTTTGTGTAGACTCCATTGATTGGCCATCTACTGTCCATGTGGTGGTCATCTCTTGAGTTACCATATTCAATCCCTGATCAGATAATGCAATTACTGTAGAATTGTCTATTTAAAGCAATATTTCTATTATCATTAAATCTGATCAGGAACTAATCATTCAGGGTTGCAATGGATTTGTTTACATTATCTTAATCCTTTGCTCAGATTCAACTAACTTTCTTGATAAGTTAGTTTATGGTTTTTCCTTTAATTAAACTATTTAATTAGCCTAATTGCTTTTATAAAATATTGTGAATCCCCATTAGCATTCACACACATACATTTAGTTTACTGTTATAATATCATTTAATATACTTATTTTGTGTATATATAAATATACACACACAATTTAGCAATCCATTTAGTTTTACAATTATAATTATTATTTTATCTAATAATACGTATTTTTTGAATACATAAATATACACACACATTTAGCATACCTCCTCCAAGTTCAGAGATTCATGTTTTACTTTTTTCCTATTCCCTGAATTTAAAACATAATAAATATGGTAGGGGGGATTTTTCTTTCCAGGGTTGTAGTAATTTCATTTGAGACTGCATTGTTGTTATGGCTTTTCCCAAATGTCCACTTGCAGTTGTCTTTTTTCTGAAACAGCTGCAGCATTTGTTGACTACATTTATTGTTTCACAACTGGCTGGTGTGTTTGGGTAACATTCTTCCATCTGCCATTCAGATGGACACCAATTGCTTGGTAAGTGGCTTACGGTTTCAGCCTTATTCCAAAATCTGTCAATTTTGTTTCTAACTCAAATGCATTCTCTAGATACACATTTGTAGTTTGGGACAGATACTTTGTACTCTTCATATAACCTACTTTCTGTAAGCTTGGTCCACAATCTACAACCTAGATTTTTCTGTGGGGTTGATTTCTTGACTTCTTTCAAGGACTTGACAATGGCTGGAAGAGTTTTTGCATGCAATTGACAGTTTTTACATTTTTCAATAAACATTATGATGTCATTATTTTTGCCCATTGATAATTAAATTCCCAAGTGATTGAACCAATCACAGTCAGTGAGAGGATTTATCAGGGTGTGAATTATATAAAATGGCAATTTTAGTTTTTTGCCATTGTAGAAAGTAACTGGTTGCTTGGATTGCTCCTTTAACCTTTATGGCCTTGCCATTGATGTCCCAAGTTTTAAATTTGGTATGTGTAAGTCTAGGTGGCTGTGTCATATCTGCCACAATGGTTTTTCAATTTTTAATATAAAGTAAAGACACCCCACTACTGCTGTCAATCTCCATCGATAGGGGTTTCCCGTAAATTTTGACAGTCATTTATGATTGGTCCAAAAACCCATTATTAGTCACCGAAAATTCTTCTTTCTTGGGTTTTCTCATAAACCCCTGTTGGCTACTATTTTTTGTATAATTATTGAATTTCTTTTGGCACATTTTTTCCAAATGGCCAACTTTATTACAGTGTTTACAGCATTGGTCTTTATAAAAACACTCATGTGCCATGTGACCTAGTTTACCACAGCAAAAGCCATTAATTTGACTTTTCTTAATATCAGTTACTCCACTTTGATCAGGCACCTTTCTTTCAGGTTTGTTGACTTTGTGGATTTCATAAGAATTGTTGTCTGCTATTTTCATGGCTGCAAATTCTTTAGCTTGCTGCAACACAAGTTTGTGAGCTATACTATGTTTGATAGCTTCTTTATAATTGATATTCTTGTCTGCCAATAACTGCTGTCACAGAATGTCACTGCTCATATCACAAAAAAATTGTTTGAGGAGAGCTTCCTCCAAGGTATGAGTCATAGATGCAGTTTTTTGTAAGTTCATGCAGGGCAGTATCATAATCTTGTGTTCGCTCATTCTTGCCTTGTCTGCAATTTCTGAAGAGGAATCTGGCAATGTGTCTAGACTCATGTGGATTAAAATAGTCAGCCAAATGATCTTTGATCTGTTTGAATGTTAATTTTTCTGGGGTTTGCAAAGCCTGTTTGCCATTTGGATGACCCCTTTTTCAGTGAAACACAATAAAAGGTTGTGGTTTTACATTTATCTTCCTTTACTCTGTTAATAATTAAAAGTTTCTCAATTTGTTGGACATACAGGGGACACTCACTTGCCTCTCTGATGTCAAATTCAGATATTTCCAGCTGCATTTTCATGACTTAGTCAATTTAGCAAAAAAAATATATATCTTTTTTAGTAATTTATCCACTCATGAAATCAATTAATTAGATGTCAACATATTCGGCTGTCAATGCATTAATTGTTATTACTGACAATTCTGCAATCTGCTGGGGATTAAGACCATTGAGGTTTGTAATCAAGACTGTGACTGCACCAATTTCTGTGTTCAGTGGAACTCTATTGCCTGATGGATTGCAAACATATAAATAACACAAATAATTACTAATAATGAGGTGGCTCAGCAAGTAAATTTAAATAAGAATTTATTTACAGAGTTATATGGAGATAATCAATCTTGTTTAATATATATATATATTGAACCGTATTCGAATATGTGGATTCGAAACACCGGTCTCTTAGGCAGAGAAGAACATACTCGGAGAGTATGTATGCCCAAACGATAGCTATAAAGTATATAACTAGCGTTACATTTCCAGGACATAGCTTCTTCTTGGCTGTTGAGTTCAACACCAAGTTCAAAGCCTTTTTTTTTGTTTGTGTATAAACACGGGCACCAGCTGCTTATTCTAAAAGAATAGACAACGCACTTTGAAGAGTGGCCACTAACTCAACGCCTAAATCCATGACTAGCTCAGCTGTTTGTAATCACTAATAGATTATACATAATTAGTGGTTAAAAGACTTGATAAAAGGAATTGATAAAAAGAATTGTAAAAGAATTGATAAAAAGAATTGACCGACAAATAAAGTTTAATTTTAAAGATAATTTATTAACTAACATTTATTTACTAAATTTAAACATTTTATAATTCTATTAAAACACACGCATATTTTAAATTAACATTTCTAAATAGTTTAAATATTCCTATAGATTTAATAACAGAACACTCTAATTTAACTAATAAATATTGATATAATGATCACGCACATATTAACTCATGCACACACATAATAATGATAATAAAGGACTACATAGCATTTGAAATTTAATCACACACATATCAATAGTTCATTTATGTATGATATTGAGTTCATATAATTAGACTCTTGGAGGATTCACACAAATTAATGAAATGCAATGGCTATTACAGTATAGAACGAAATAAGCAAATGTTTTTACCTAGGCTTTTTTGAATGTTGACGTAGAATTTTGTTCTTTGGAGGCTGCTTTCGGTGAGGATATTTCCATTATAAATGCTTACCAGCCATGGGACGTTTCCTTGCTGAGTTTCCTGATTTTCACGATTATTGCTATCGGAGACAAATAGATACTGACGGAGATTTTCTAAGATGTTAAGCTGACATTATTTCACGGGCAGATCTGCTGTTTTCTCGGACATCTGGGCTGAAGGTGAACGTGCATTCCAAAATATTCTCAGCACTGCATTTTGTTTCTTAACTGACTTAATTAATTTCCGAACCGCACTCTCTCAATAACTTTGTGAACTGATTGTCCGATAAAAAAAAAAAGTCTATTTATACCTGTGCCTTGTTGTCTTTCTCATATCTCTGGCAAAGATCTGTTGTCAAATTGATAATCATTTGATAAACGTGTTTTGAAAGATTGCTTAATTAGTAATAGCCATGCAATAAAACGTGTTGTTTTATTTTATTAATAGCCATTGCCGTGGTTTTAATGATAATCTTCTTTTATTTTGCATACATTTTATTTATTTACAAATGTACCTACATATATACGCACATATATTTTTAATACAATTTACTATTTAGTTTTAACATTATTTTTTCTTTAATTAAACTTGAATGAAAAGAGATTTGTATGTTTTAACTTTTTCAAATTATATTTTTACGAATACTAATAAAAACTCTTTACTTCCTTTTACAACCCTTAGTTTCATTTCTCAAACCAAGACTCCCCCTCCCCCCTTTTGATTAATTAATTGTAGCTTCTTTTTTTTTATTTCAAAAACTAACGCTAAAAAAACTATTTAATTCTTATCTTTTTCGAAAACAAGCTGCAATAAACTCTCCAACATTTAATTTTATGTTTTTCTTTTATGAAAGATTACTTTAATAATTATTTTAGATAAAAATTATATGTGCCTATATCAATATAGGTACATTACACCGCCCTTCCTTTTGAGAGTAAAATGTGTCATTTTTGACCATTTTATCTCTGACAACATTAAATCTTAATTTATTATTCTTTCTAAGTTTGCTTTTTGGTATCTTTTCCTTTTCCATACTAAGGGCAATCTCCAATTATGCTTTTCTTCTTTCTATGCTGGTAACATTGCTTACAATGTTCGTCCTGGATAATGACCATGAGGACAAACTAAATTTGTGGCACAGGGATCTTTTATAAACGAAGCTTCGGCTGCCGATTCTCTTGATCGGACTTTGACTAAGAAAAGGTGGCTGCAAATGGCAGGAATTTCAACTGTCCATTTCCGACTTACGCCCTGGAAAACGATTGCCGATTCTCTTGATCGGACTTTGACTAAGCAGCTGCAATGGCAGGAATTTTCAACTGTCCATTTCTGACTTACGCTTTGGAAAATGAGGTACGAGATATGGGGATTCTCCCCTGAAAAGTGACTTACGACTTACTCTGGTTGTTGCCAGTGCGCTTTTTTAAAAGAGGAATGATCCCAGCCAATCCATTGTGGGTACTAGAATTTATCCAGTCGAGAGCTTTAAACTTAATCCTTATCTAACTTATTTCAATACTACCCTCATCCCTTTAGATTCGAACCCTTATACGCTCCTAATACAACTTAGATTGACTTTCATTTATATTATTTTAACCTTTCAATATTATTTTTAACTACACATGAACATTACTTTAAATATTTAGTTTTACACTAATCTTATAATATTATCTTTAAACTATCACGGACATCAATTTACATATTTATTTATATTACGATATTACTTTTAACCCATTACTTTAACTTATATATTAACGTGCGTGTACTCAGAAAAAAACTATTTTGCTTTATTATGATTCATTCATTATTATTTTACTAGAGATTTTTTTTTTTATCTTGATTATTTTAAACAATTTATTTACATCCTTTTCTTAACTTACGGTATTCAAAACAAACTTTTATTTTAACATGCGTATATTCAAAAAACTATTTTATTTTACTACGAATATTTTATTTATTTTCTACAGATATATTATACTTATTTATTTAACTTGTTTTTATTTTATGTATTTCCGTTATTTTATTCATTTATTTAATTCTACAAACATTATTTCTAAATCCTTAATTTGACCCATTTATTTAACTTGATTTTATTGATTTTTATTTATTTGAACTGTTTATTTATGAGCATTTCTTCTTAATTAATATGTGCGTGGAGAAAAAAAAATCTTTTATTTTGCGAAGCCTCCGTTATTATTATTTGACAAAACAATCCATCATTTTAAATAGCGAAATTCTAATTCAGGCTTTTCACCTACGTCAAAATAATTATATTAGACTCATAGTCCATTTCCGGTCCTTTTTTGTTTATTTTATTATTCCGCTCGATTTACTGACAATTATGCTCGGTCAGGTGGCTCCCGTTTACGTACATTCTGATCATTATATTGATCTATTTTCCTATATCTATCTATAGGTTCCCGAACCAAATTTTCACAATCTACTCAGGTCAGAAATTCTACCATTTCTTCCACTGTCCGACCATTGCTACTTAGCATCATTTGCTGCACAGGCAGTGGCATGTTGTGTCAGATTGTTCTTATAATTTGGTCATCCGACAATGGAAACGCCGTTAAAGCCTTGAGTTTTGCCACCTGTTTTAAAAAAAATTGCATGAGAGTTTCTCCATGGAAGCTGGGATATCTTTCTTTAGATACCTTACAGAGTATGCCATCCTGTCGGGCTTCACTCCAGAAGGTTCTTAGGATGGCGTACCTATACTCCTCAAATGTGCGTGGTTTAGCATACTGGGTGTGCCACCAATCCAAGGCTGTTCCTTAAAGGTGACTGCTAGCAAGTGTAACTTTATCCCCTTCTTGCCACTCCTGTATTTGGAACAAACCAGTTAAGCTTTCCAAATGTTTTAATGGATTCTCACCTGCTTCGGCCTTGAATGTCACGATCATAAATTTTTCTTCCAGGAATCTCTTGGTCGGTCCCTCTGGCTTATTCTCCTTATCATAACTCTTATATTTGTGCTCCATTTGGTCCATATTATACTCTAGACCCTTAGTTATATTTATACACATTTGTTTTACTTCTAACTTCAAACTATCACCGCTTTCAATTCTACATTCTACTTCACTCTGAATGCCTTCATTTTTTAACAAACTTAATTCTTCCTGCATTGTCCTAGCTACGCTTCTCCATTCCCGGCATGTTTCTTCTATTTTTATTATTTTCATTTCTAAATTATTATATCTAACGCTACCTTGCTCTAATTCAGCCCTCACTTCCTTTATGCTTTCTTCTACTACCGCCCTTTCCTGACTTTCTTCGTTCAAATCTTTCACTACAGCTTCTATGGCCATATGATTTGTTTCTACTTCATCTATTATTTCACCTCTCATTTCCTTCATTTCTCTAATTTCTGCTCTGAGTTCATTAATTTCTCCTTTAACCTGACTAATTTTTTCCTTCAATTCTGCTTTGAGTTCTAACTGACTTTGCTCAAATTTCTGACACAATTCTTGTTGACTTTGTTTAAATTCTTGACACATTTCTTCCATCATATTCATCATCATTTTCATCATCATTCGCATCTCAGATACTTCTTCTTTCTCCTTTTCTACTAACTGGGGATTTTTAAAATATATTGGGCTTTCTTTCGAATCCATTTTCAAAAATTTCAATTTCAAAGTACTAGCGCTTATGTTAAACTAAATTTAAATACAACTTATTTATTTATTTTTCTTACTAAGACGGAAACTCACACTAACTCCAGCCTTTTAGTCCTTTTCTCTACCTGATCTTAATGCTTTAACTCCGCCCATAACACCCAATTGACTCTGATTTGATAGCATATATGTCAAAATCTCTTTTCATTTTGAAAAAAAAAATTTTCGGTCAATTCTTTTTTTTTTTTAAATTAAACACTTTCACATACGTAATTTAACTTTTTAGATTTTTATTTTCAACAAGAACAAAGTATTTCTTTACTATTGTTTCTTAGGTTCAGCCCCACGGTTGGGTCTAGCCATTGAACCATATTCGAATATGTGGATTCAAAACACCGGTTTCTTAGGCAGAGAAGAACATACTCAGAGAGTATGTATGCCCAAAAAATAGCTATAAAGTATATAACTAGTGTTACATTTCCAGGACATAGCTTCTTCTTGGCTGTTGAGTTCAACACCAAGTTCAAAGCACTTTTTTTTTGTTTGTGAATAAACAAGGGTGCCAGCTGCTTATTCAAAAAGAATAGACAACGCACTTTGAAGAGTGGCCACTAACTCAACGCCTAAATCCACGACTAGCTCAGCTGTTTGTAATCACTAATAGATTATACATAATTAGTGGTTAAAAGACTTGATAAAAGGAATTGATAAAAAGAATTGTAAAAGAATTGATAAAAAGAATTAACCGACAAATAAAGTTTAATTTTAAAGATAATTTATTAACTAACATTTATTTACTAAATTTAAACATTTTATAATTCTAATAAAACACACGCATATTTTAAATTAACATTTCTAAATAGTTTAAATATTCCTATAGATTTAATAACAGAACACTCTAATTTAACTAATAAATATTGATATAATGATCACGCACATATTAACTCATGCACACACATAATAATGATAATAAAGGACTACATAGCATTTGAAATTTAATCACACACATTCAATAGTTCATTTATGTATGATATAGAGTTCATATAATTAGACTCTTGGAGGATTCACACGAATTAATGAAATGCAATGGCTATTACAGTATAGAACGAAATAAGCAAATGTTTTTACCTAGGCTTTTTTGAATGTTGACGTAGAATTTTGTTCTTTGGAGGCTGCTTTCGGTGAGGATATTTCCATTATAAATGCTTACCAGCCAGCTGGGACGTTTCCTTGCTGAGTTTCCTGATTTTCACGATTATTACTATCGGAGACAAATAGATACTGACGGAGATTTTCTAAGATGTTAAGCTGACATTATTTCACGGGCAGATCTGCTGTTTTCTCGGACATCTGGGCTGGAGATAAACGTGCATTCCCAAGATCTTCTCAACACTGCATTTTGTTTGTTAACTGCTCAATTAATTTCTGAACTGCACTACTCAATTACTTTGTGAACTGATTACTGTCCGATAAAAAAAAGGTCTATTTATACCTGCGCCTTGTTGTCTTTCTAATATCTCCGGCAAAGATCTGTTGTCAAATTCCAGTGATAATCATTTGATAAACGTGTTTTGGAAGATTGCTTAATTAGTAATAGCCATGCAATAAAACGTGTTGTTTTATTTTATTAATAGCCATTGCTGTGGTTTTAATGATAATCTTCTTTTATTTCGCATACATTTTATTTATTTACAAATGTACCTACATATATACGCACATATATTTTTAATACAATTTACTATTTAGTTTTAACATTATTTTTTCTTTAATTAAACTTGAATGAAAAGAGATTTGTATGTTTTAACTTTTTCAAATTATATTTTTACGAATACTAATAAAAACTCTTTACTTCCTTTTACAACCCTTAGTTTCATTTCTCAAACCAAGACTCCCCCTCCCCCCTTTTGATTAATTAATTGTAGCTTCTTTTTTTTATTTCAAAAACTAACGCTAAAAAAACTATTTAATTCTTATCTTTTTCGAAAACAAGCTGCAATAAACTCTCCAACATTTAATTTTGTTTTTCTTTTATAAAAGATTACTTTAATAATTATTTTAGATAAAAATTATATGTGCCTATATCAATATAGGTACAATATATATATATATATATATATATATATATATATATATATATATATATATATATATATATATATATATATATATATATATATATATATATATATAATATGGGCCTGAAGGTGTACTAAATAATAATAAAATCAATATGACCTATTATATAGTTCCTAGATTTACCTTTGAACGTCTGAAGGTAAACTTCTCTGCAAGGCTAAGTGAAGGAGGGAGCCGACTGGGGCACCCAAGGAAATGGCGCATTTTTCTTTCAAGAGCTTCACTTAGCAAGCGTCTTGTCACAGTTCTATTTTAGATCTGTTTCACTTTCTTGTTGTTTTTAGTATAGACTCCCTTGATTAGCCATCCACTGTCCACATGGTGGTCATGTCTTGAGTTACCATATTCGATCCCTGATCAGATAATGCAATTACCATAGAATTGTCTATTTAAAGCAATATTTCTATTATTATTAAATCTGATCAGGAACTAAACATTCATGGTTGCAATGGCTTTGTTTACATTATCTTAATCCTTTGCTTGGATTCATTTAACTTTCTTGATAAGTTAGTTTATAGTTTTTCCTTTAATTAAACTATTTCATTAGCCTAATTGCCTTTATAAAATATTGTGAATGCCATTGGCATCCACACACATACACTTAGTTTACTGTTATAATATCATTTAATATACTTATTTTTTTGTGTGTGTATATATATTGTAGATATATATATAGTATTCAATTATTTAAAAAAAAATTTTTTTTATTCTTTTATACATACAGAGATTTATATGTATAGATTTATTATTATGAATAAGCAGTTCTTTTTGTGATTTATTATATAATATTTTTTTATTAAATAATATGTGTTAAATTTATTTAACTTTCATTTTGTTAAAATAGAGTAAATCAGAAAAGTGTGAAATAAGGCAATTAAGATTGTTAGATTAGGAGATAAAAAAAATGTACACGTGTGACACAATGAATACATCTGTACAAACACAAAGATGCTTTTACACTTATTCCTGATGGCTATAGATTCCAGGTTTGTTGTTATCTGTATCTTAAGATTATTTTTACAAAAGAGGTGCTTTGATGTAGATAACGATAGCGATCAATTTTAAGTCTTTATTGATTGTGACCGACGTCAAACTTGTGAAGCTTTGATTTTTTTTTTAAGATAAAGATTTCCAGATCTTCTTCAAGTGGTTTGGAATCTCTGTATTGCTTTTCTAATAAGTGTCCAAGTCTCAGATCCATAAGTAAGAAGTGGTAAAACACATTTGTTAAAAACCTTCCTTTTCAATCACATAGGCATATTTCCTTTTAGTATCAAGTTATTTCTACCAAAAGCACCCCATCCAAGTTTAATTCCATGATTAATTTCCTCCATTATGTTTCCATCTGTATTAATAATCTGACCAAGGTATTTGTAACTGTTAACTTCTCCTAAGTCATCATAATCAATCTTTATTTTCATATTTTGAGCAAATCGATTAAATATTACTTTTAGTTTTTTTAATATTTATTTAATTTCTCATCTGCTATAACTCTGAAGCATTATTTGTAAAAAGAAACAACTATATCATCTGCAAAATCTAGATGGCTTAAATAATTCCCATTTACTTTCTACTCCTTTTAGTTTCCCATTTTAATCCACAAAA
>JAQFVV010013960.1:0-60359 GCA_028023455.1 Epiperipatus broadwayi
ATAATAATAATAATAATAATAATAATAATAATAATAATAATAATAATAATAATAATAATAATAATAATAATAATAATAATAATAATAATAATAATAATAATAATAATAATAATAATAATAATAATAATAATAATAATAATAATAATAATAATAATAATAATAATAATAATAATAATAATAATAATAATAATAATAATAATAATAATAATAATAATATCTAAAGAATAATGCCCGAGTGCTTTCAAGAGAACTTAGCTCTCATAATCATGGGCAACAAAGTATAAGCATAGCATGTTGGTATATGCTAAAATATGCTGATATATGTAAATTAGTTGAAAATAAATGCGTCAGCTCTAAATGATCCATTTCTTAGAGATTTTGTAACACGCATCTTTCCTATTCATAGCCTTATCATCAATAGCAATAAAACATGCTTCTTTAACTTTTCTCTTAATGTCATTTCTCTCCCTGCAAACTATTCTTGCATTTTTAGGTTCACATGCATGACCAGCTGATTTCTGATGTATAGCAAATATTGAGTTGCAATTTGGGTCTACTTATAATAAGCACCTGAGTTTAATAATTTCTTTTTACAACAACAACAACAACAATAATAATAATAATAATAATAATAATAATAATAATAATAATAATAATAATAATAATAATAATAATAATAATAATAATAATAATAATAATAATAATAATAATAATAATAATAATAATAATAATAATAATAATAATAATAATAATAATAATAATAAATTATTTAAAACATGAAGATAAAAATTGGATCTCTCAACATTAGAGGCTTAAATGCCACCAAAAAACTTTTTGATCTCAAAAAATGGATACATACAATATACAGCAGCTCTCAAATTGATCCATCAAAATATTTAGTCAGCCAAGGTTTTTGTGCCTGCTCAAGGCAATCATCATCACCATCAGGTGGCACAGGCATAATTATTTCCCACAACTGCCCTTTTGATTCTTTTAAAATTATATATATTGACTCTAATCTTATCATATTAACACTCCATCATAAAAATATCACACTTAACCTAGTATTTGTATATAAACCACCAGGCCCCATCATCATCTCCAGAATAATAGCAACAATAAATTCAATGCTTACAGCAACACCAAATCCCATAATACTCCTGGGAGATTTCAACATGACCTACCAAACTTTTGTCACCAAATGGATCCATCAAATAACAATCCCACTTATGAGTGCTGAGGGTTTTCTCCCATCAAACTCAATATCTTTTAATAACAATAGATATAAGTCACTTATTGATTTGTGTTTCTACTCACCAATGTTACACCATTATTTTAATCTTGAACTCTGTCCATCTATAATCTCAGATCATGCTGCTCAGTTCATCACCCTCGACCTAACAAAAATACAGAATACAACAATAGCCCTCCAAAAGACTATGCGAATACTTCTTCCAGCACAAACAACTGAATTCCTATATTCAGAAACATATATAATGCTCCAAAAACTTCAAAACATGTCACTCGATCCAGTACAAAAGTATATAGCATTCACCAATATACTTTCTTTCAACATCAATCATATTACCTGCAACTCAACACCCCCCACCAGATTATTAGCATTGGCAGATGAACTACATAAAAGAATAACCATTTCCAGACCAACTACAGATAATCAAACACAAATTAAAAAACTTACAGAAATGTACAACAATACATGCAATACACTAAAGCAATATGTAGCAATAAAAAAGAAAAAAATATGCCTTACACAACAACATACTTGGACCAGAGCATACATACGGTGGGCATTGGGATACCCATCCACAGTCAGAGTGCCTATGGCACTTGAAATAGATGGCTCTATAACAGCTGGACATAACATGATAAACCCAATATATCAACACTTTAAAAAAAAACTGCAAAAACAGAGTGTGTACATACCAAATGAAGACATATTTGGAGACCCTGAAACAGACACACCAATAACAACAACTGACATTGTATTTCAACTTGCAACAATAACAAACACATGTCACCCAGGACCACAAGGAATTCCCAAATTTGTGTTCAAACATCTTAGTCACTTCACAGCAAAATACCTGTGCGATCTAGCCAATTACATATCCCAAAAAATTTACAACATACAAAGTCTATACCCAATTGCAATGGTTCCATTTAACAAAAAACCAACAGCAATATCATCTTTATCTAATCTACGACCAATTTCAATGGGACCTTTAGGAATAAAAATTCTTGAAAGAGTGATAAAGGAAAAAATAGAACAACACATACTCCCTGTGTTATCATCAGCACAATATGCCAAAAAAGGATCATCCATTGGCCAGGGTGCCTTAATGTACAAAACAATTATTGAAGTAGTAAAAAAAAAGAAAGAAATATGCACCAATTATAGTTCAACTAGACATTGAGGCAGCTTTTGACTCAGTGCCTATAGCCAAATTATTAGACGTGCTGAAAAAAACAACAACACCTCCATCCCTACTATATATAATAGCAAATCTGCTACTCAGCCATGAAATTCACATCACATTGAATGGGAAAAAATCACCAGCCTTCAGACCGAGTCAATCCATCCCACAAGGATCCCCCCTAAGTGCCTTGCTCTTTACAATATATATAAATCCTCTATTAATAGAGATACAGAAAAAAATAAAAGGCATTCAAATTCCAAACACTGCTTTAAATATATCATGCATAGCCTATATGGATGATGTAACCGTTTTCCTCCCCTCTAAAAAGAACCTCCCCATATTACAAGAGATAATCAAGAATTATACCTCAAATTTTAATTTAAAAATTAACACAAATAAAACTGCTGCATGGTCAATATACACAGGCAAGCACTGTACAGAGATGTTTAATGGTAAACCATCTGCTTTCCTTGGTTTCCCATTCTACCTTGGAACCAATGGAATGAGGCAAAAAATTCAAAATAAATTAAAAAAAGATGCTGAAAAAATCACAGCCTCACTTGAAAAGTCATACCTGTCAATATATGCAAAGGTAGCACTATTTAATCAACTTATAATTACAAAAATTACATACTATACACCTATAATCAAATTTGCAAAAACATTCATATCTAAAATCTCATCAATCTGTAACAAACTAATATGGAAGAGAAAGACAGTGGCAATCTCTTTAAAAAATCTGAGCAGACCACCACATAGCAATGGACTTGGACTCCATACAATCAATGTTTTTTACACACAGAAATCAGTAAATCTAATAACAGCAACCATAAAAAGATTTCCAGACCTGGAGTGTGTAATCAGTATAATACCCACAGACAGACCACCCCCTTCATATGGATATCTATCCACACTGATTGAAGAACTCAAGCCAATATACAACAAAATATCACTCAATAATGACAACAAGTATACATACTGGGACATTTACAATATACTACATCCAAACCAGACACCCAATCTACATCCATCAGTTCTTGGAATAGACAACAGGCAACTACTGCAACAATTCAGAAAATGGTCATTAGAACCAAAATTATTTGATTTTCTACTTAAGCTTAATCTCAATGCTCTACCCACAACCCATTTCCTTAGATTTCGTAGATTCTATACAAATATAGACCCCATGTGCGGGCTATGTCATAGAGAAGAAGAGACACAAGATCATTTTCTTCATTCCTGCAGTGCCCTAGAAACAATACGTCGCACAATGTTTACCACATACAGAAAGGCTATCATTTCAATTGATGAAATAATAAATACATTTAAAAAAGGCAATAACCCTGCTATTCGTGCAGCAACATACAGCCTTTATGCCTACTGGTGCACCAGATGCACTTTTGCACTTGCCAATAACCCTCGACGCCACCCAGCAACATATTCAATAAAACTAGAACTGTTAAGAAAAAGAGACAGCATCCTAGCTCAACCAGATATATTTGCAGCCACATGGTCACACCTGAAACAAAGATCCAGTCTATGAAATATAAAGACCAATAAGATAGATGATGACATTTTCAACATCAGCATTTTTTCCAACTTTTAAAAAAAATGCAAGCATAAACTGAACTAAATAGAAGACCAAATTTAAAAACAAGAAGGGAAAAAAAAGTATGCAGAAAAGATAAAGACTTATATACTGAAAGTTGTAATTTGTTTTTCATTTGTAAAAAATCAATATATGACTCTGTAACTTTTTAGACTCAATAAAGTTTTGCTTTGAAACATAATAATAATAATAATAATAATAATAATAATAATAATAATAATAATAATAATAATAATAATAATAATAATAATAATAATAATAATAATAATAATAATAATAATAATAATAATAATAATAATAATAATAATAATAATAATAATAATAATAATAATAATAATAATAATAATAATAATAATAATAATAATAATAATAATAATAATAATAATAATAATAATAATAATAATAATAATAATAATAATAATAATAATAATAATAATAATAATAATAATAATAATAATAATAATAATAATAATAATAATAATAATAATAATAATAATAATAATAATAATAATTTAATTTAATTTAATTTATTAAACATATAATCTCCTTGTGATAAATAAATCACGCATGGAGCTTAACAAAAATACATGTGCAATAAAATAAAAAACATTAATATACAATAAAATAATTAAATAGAAATAAAAAGTTTTTGATTATCATCAATTACAATCCAGTTCATAATTAATTTTCTCAAAGTTTTCCTTGATAAGTCATTAACATTAAATCCAATGTTTCTTATAAAAATATTATAAAATCTTGGACCAAGATAACATTTCTGATATCTGCAATGAGTTTTAAAGTACACTGGTTCAAATAATAAATCAAAATCACTTGATCTAGTCACCATTATTGATGAAGAATTATATTTATTCATTTTTTTGTATTTAATATAATAACACAAAATATTCACTAAAAATAATTGATGAATAGTTAAAACTCCAGCACACTTAAATAATTCAAGTCTTGGCAAATCCAAAGGTTTAAACAAAATAATTCTTAACGTAAAATTTTGTAGTGTTTGCAATGACTTCAAAAAATATGCTGCAGTGCCACCCCATAATGTTATACCATAAGAAAGTCTGCTTAAGAAAATTTGTTTATATATACTTAATAGGACAGATTTATTCAAACAATCTCTTAATCTATAAAAAAGAAAATTAAGTTTTCTTAATTTTACTTGAAGCCAAAGAATATGTTTATCCCAATGTAAATACTCATCCAAAACCAAGCCAAGGTAAGAAATTGTTGAAGTCCTGGTAATTTTCTGACAAGACGTTTTATTAACATAAGGCAATTGAATTAACAAGTCTTTTGCTGGAATATTTTTAAGAGAATACATTATGTAATTACATTTATTAATATTTAGCAGTAATCTATTACTGTTCATCCATTGTGTAATTTTAAATAAATCTTCATTCACAAGTTTCTCAAGTAAACTATATGAAACTGCTGAAGTAACCAAAGCAGTATCATCTGCAAAACAAAAAATGTTAGAATGAAGAGAAAGATCAAGCAGATCATTAATATAAACAGTAAATAACAATGGTCCCAGGACTGAACCTTGAGGAACTCCATATCTAATTATTTCAGAATCACTCAAAAAATTATTAATTTTCACAAATTGGCTTCTCTTACTTAAATAAGATTTAAACCATTCAAGCATAGCACTCCTTATGCCACAATGGTGTAACTTAATTATTAATATATCATGTGGAACACAGTCAAATGCTTTCCGCAAATCTAAATAAATGCCTATAGTTTTGTAACTTTTTTCTAAAGATTCAGTGATGACTGAAACATGTTCAGATAAAGCCAGTTCTGTAGATCTTCCTGGCAAAAACCCAAATTGATTATTTGAAAATAAATTATATTTTTGAAAAAACAAAACAATTCTGTTTTTTACACACATTTCCAAAATTTGAGACAATGTTGATAAAATAGAAATTGGCCTGTAGTTTTCCAAACATTCCCTATCTCCACTCTTAAAAATAGGTGTAACAACAGCAGATTTTAAACAATCTGGAAATATACCTGAATCAATAGAAGAATTAAATAAAAAAGATAAAATTGGTAAAAGAATGGAAACATTTTCAATTAATATTTTTACAGAAATACAATCCAAACCAATACATTTTTTATGTCTCATTTTATAAAGAGAATCTAAAATTTCACAATCTTCAATCTCTTTAAAAACAAAAGAATTCAGGATAGATTTCTCATATTGAAAAACATGAGAACTGCAATTATTGTCAAAACTATTCATTAACAATTCCACACTGTGTACAAAATATTGATTGAAATGATCAGCTATTAGTTTTGAATTATTTAAAACATCAATAGATATTTCATTAATCTTTAGTCTAGAAATTTGTGAAAATCCTTCTTTAAAAATAAATTTTTTAACAACAGTCCAAAAGTTGCTTAATTTAGTTGATTTTAAAGAATCAATTTGAGTAGAATAGAAAATCAATTTAGCTTTGACTATATCTTTCTTTATTTCTTTATCAAGAACCTTTAGCTGAATTTTTAAATCTTCATTAGCAGGAAACCTTTTGAAAAGCTTGTACAATTTATTCTTACTGTTAACTTTTGATATTAACTCATTTGTAATCCAATCATGTCTCTTCAGATCTTTCTTCTTTATATATTTTATAAAAGAACAATAATCTATAAACTCCTTCATCTTGTCAACAAAGAATGAAAATGCACAATTTACATCATTCAACTCAAAGATTAAATTCCAATCATATTTAGTAATTAAGGATTTCAAACGATCATGAGATAAAAGTTTAAAACACTTTTTACTATGAGAAAAATTCTTTTTAAAAGTAACAACAATTCCTCTGTGATCTGTAAGACACCAATCCAAAAAAGATGTTTTCAAAAGAATATTTTCAGGACATCTAGCAAAGACGTGATCAATAAGTGAAGATGATGAAGATGTAACATGTGTAGGATGAAATAAACATTGAATAAATCCAAAAAGTGACAGCATATTTAAATAATGTTGAGCAGCAACAGAAATTTCACCAGAAATATCAATGTTCAAGTCACCAACAAGAATAATGAATTTATCATTTAATTTAGTAAGCAAATCACCAAGTTCGTCACTAAAGCTTTCAACTGTATGACTGCAAGACCTATACAGAGCAATAAGTGTTAATTTGTCTGAACCTAAAATGAAATTTAAAACAAGACATTCAGAAGAATCAAACACTGCATCAATAGAAGTCACACAAAGCACTGATTTATAATAAACTAAAACTCCACCTGACCTATTATTAATTCTACAATTAATAATTGATGTATATCCCTCTAACTCATACAGTCCTTTTTCACATTCCTTAATCCAGATCTCAGACAAAATTATAATATCAAATGAATAATCAAGTGAATGTAAAAGAATTAACAACTCATCAAAGTGTTTCCTCACACTACGAATATTTATATGAAAAATCTTAAAATTTTCAATAGCCAAATTATCTTTTTCTGTAACAGTATTTTTAAAAGATAATCCATGTCATAAATTAGACAAATCTGATTCAGAAACAATCCTAATAGCCCTATCCCCAGTATCTTTCCTCAACCAAATTTTCCCATCTTTAATCCAAACAAATCTATACTTATTTTCTTTAGCCATTGAACGAACTTTCCAAAATAATTTCCTATTTTCAGGCAACAAATCTTCATTCAAATATATACGCTTATCAGCTGTAGCAATGGGCAAAACATCAGATAGATATAATTTAATTCTTTTACCTCCTGACAAGAATAAATCTCTTACCATTTTACTAACAAAATTAACTTTTATTACAGGCCTAAAACTACCTCCATATTTTAATCTATAAATAGAATTAATATAATTTTTATTAAAGTCTGACAATTCTAATTTTTTAGCTATATTTTCAACAATATTAAATAAATTTTCATCATTAGCATAATCAACACCAACAATTTCAATATTGTTTTCTAATCTTTGCTGCTTTAAATAAAAAACTTCTTTTTGCAAATTGCATAACAAAGAATCTTGTGCTTTTACTTTTTCTTTCATTTCATTAAATTCTCTAATCAATATTTTTATATTATTTTGAACTAATTCAAGTTCTAAAGTAAGTTTAGCAAAAGATTGAGATAAGGAATCAATATTATTCTGTAAAACAGGCAGCATATCAAGTTTTCTATTCATCTGCTGAAGTAATTCAAGACTAGAATTATTATCTAAAGAATTAGATAAGGAATCAGAACTAGATCCATCATTTAAAGTCAAATTTAAATTAGTTCCTGCTCTACAATTTTTACACCTCCATAATGCTTTATTTGTAGATGACATATTTTTAAATGTCTTTTCACTTACTGTACTACATTTAAAATGAACATTCCCATTACAACCCAGACAAGTTATAAAATTTCCACCAAAAGGAAGAGCTAAATGACAAGAATTACATTTATCCATAATATTAAAAACCTTAAGTTTTAAAACCAAACAAACAAAAAATAAAATTAAAACTAATTAAAATTCCAACAGAGATTAAAAAGTAAGATAATTAAGAATCTAAAGTAAAGATAAAAAAAAAAAATCAAAAAGAATAAAATAAATCAATTAATTAAAAAAAAAAATTACAACAAAGATAAAAAACTAAGATAAAAAAAAATTCTAAAACAAAATTAAAAAATCAAAAAAAAAAATGGCTACTTAAAAATAAGTTAAAAGAAATCAATAAAAAAAATTGAAATATAAAACCATTAGAAAATAAAATACATACAAAACAATATCAATAAAATCTTCAAACTCTACTTAATAATACCATCACAAATAGGAAAAAAAAACTTAGCCAAATAAGAATTATAGAATTCAAAAATCAGAGAGACAAATAACACATGTTAACTCTACAAAGTCAGCAGCAATAATCATAATAATAATAATAATAATAATAATAATAATAATAATAATAATAATAATAATAATAATAATAATAATAATAATAATAATAATAATAATAATAATAATAATAATAATAATAATAATAATAATAATAATAATAATAATAATAATAATAATAATAATAATAATAATAATAATAATAATAATAATAATAATAATAATAATAATAAAAAAATTGCAACAAATGTAATATTAAAAAACTGTCAATGTTTTCCATTCTAAGTGCTTACATAAGTATTTGTTTGATTTAATTTGTCCATTTCAGTTATTTTTGGATAGAAATTCTTCATTGATGGAGGGGGTATGTTTTATGTTTGACTTATTTTTGATGATATGCCATATTTCAAACCAGTAATATTCTTTTTAGTTTATATAATCATTACTTTTAAATCTGATCATTTGCAAATATTGAAAGTTACTTAATTTGCCGATTCATATTTACAAATGGTGAAAGATAAATAATTTGATGTTTTTGGATTTCCCGCTCTCTCTCCGCCATGTTTCTTAGTTTGTGGATTTTTATCGATTTTTTTTTTTTTAAATTTGAATTTTATAGAATTTTCTTGTTTTTTTTTTTTTATAATTTGTACTTTCGATGTATTTCTTGGATATATATATTGTCTCAGGTATTTTTATTTGTTAATTTTCAGACACTTGCATATATAAATTTATCATTTGCAGGCTTCAAGCCAGTTGTTGATGGTGTCGCAGCATCATCTGCCGGCCGCACACGGTCTCTCTATGACTACCATTTTAAAATATTAATTTTTAATGTTTTAGAATTTTAATTATTAGAAGGCTTAAATATTTATAATAGAGTCCATAAATGAATTTTGTAATATATATATAATATTTAATGTCACAAAAACAATGAAACATGGCATCATAGTAAAAATATTCAGCACTAGAGTCTATTCAAAAATTTGGGAGTCAGACTGACACTGATGAAAGAAAAATTTCCCTTCCTAAAAGATTATAAATAATGGAAATAAATTTTAATACCTCAATCTTACTCATAATTAAGTTTTTAAAGAGTACAGAAACATTTTCTGAATTTTTTATTGTTTTTGTGTGGACAAACCATTCTTAACTGTAATCATTTTTGTTTCTACTGCTGTAACACAATTTTCAATTAACACTTGATTTAATTGTAAATTGAAATGGAACAATATTTTGATCACCCAATAAGATGAGTGAAAAAAGAAAGAGCTATTCTGGTGAGTACAAAAAGAATCTTACATATTTCTCTGTACAGAAAACAAATGCTTCAATAAGTATATATATTTGTATTTGAAAAAATACAATATCTCTTGAAAATAACCATATGAGGACTTTTGGAGTAAAAATTAATATTAGACTGGGTCATATTTTGGGGGAAGAATAGAAGTGGTTGTAATGGTGATACTATACTGATGATAAGTTTTATAGTAATATATGAACCAATCTTTGAACTCCCAAATAGGACACATAGGTTTATTCTGTTAATTTGATATTTAGTGATGATACATTTAATTTCTTCAGCTGCAATCGTTTATTTCTTAAAAACTTCAACATCTTGTCAAATTATTGCATTCTATCCTTATTAATATCTTTCCAATAAAAGCAATCAATATTCCATTTCTTTAAAAAAACTTCATGAACTTAAGACAATGCATTTCTTTCATAAAATTCATGAACAAATTGACTTTAAACACTTCATTAGGAATGCTATTATCATTCAATTATTATATAAATACAATCAATAGATGTGATTTTACAATAAGACCAGTCTATAAGTTCATATCTCAAGTTAAAAAATAAAATATCTGGTATAATCTTGCTAATGCATTTTAAAGTTTTACAAAGCATCCTTAAATATTTTGTGATGTTTTATAATGTATACATCAAATGGGGTTCAACCATAAATTCAATAAATCTTATATATTATCATATACACCCAATTCAATTGTGAACATAACTAATTTAGTTGCAGTTGTTTATCAGTTGGGGAAATGCTATATTATTTTGTCAACATATAGAATATGTAAGAGTAAATGAGTGGTTTTATAGACCAACATTTTTAATAAGATGAGACCTGCTACATCCATTTACAGAGTCAATAAGTTGTTAGAATATATACAAATAAAAATAATAAGAAAAATATTAAGTAAATGGATACAATGATCTGGTTATAAAATATGTTAAAAGGGTTGAAAACAATTAAAATGCTACTATAATAAGATATTTAAGATTACAATATGTTAATAATTTACAAATATATTTAAAAGCTCAGTAGAATGATGTAACATTCCATTAATATTTTTAAAATTATAAACAAAGTGCAATTGTTATGCCTATATAATTAATGCTCTAGAAATTAGAGTAATAAAAGAGACAATTGTATTAACCATTAAATATCATTTACCATTCCAATGCAATTACACTCTAAAGAATGTGAGCACAATATAAATCTCAAAGTACATATTGTATGCAGAATAGAATTAAGACTCAACACTCAACAAAGTAGATGGAACTGCTTTCCAATGGGATTTATTTTGTAGATAACAAATAGATTATATAGATTTCTACAGTTTAACCTTTTAATATCTCTATAAGCCTTTGAAAAAAAACCAATAATACTTAAGTATACAGAATTAAATAACCAATTTTAATAGGGGATAAATATTTTATGTATAAACATCATGAAACTTGTATTATCATAGAATATTATCTTTGTAAATCTAATAACATAAATGCCTTACAACATTTTTTGTTGAGAATATTTATTTAATGTGACCTTCAAAACTGGTCATTATAATTATAGATGTTTATTACTAGTTATACTGAACCTGAATGGTCAACCTTATTATGACAAATCAGCAACACAATCAATTTAAATATTGTCATTATTATATGTGTTTGAGATTATATAATGTTTCTGTGATAGCATATATAAATGTGAGTAACATAGGTTTAAGAAGATAATGAATGACTATTTTCAATAGTAATTTGTTTTCCCCTATAACTTGCACAATCATAGTAATAATTATAAATAAATATTATTACTGTAAATATATAGAATAAACAAATAGCCCAAATAGTAATGTATAAATTAATTTGAAGTAATATCAGATGATCAAAGTGTTATCAGTGTTATTTTATTGTCACACACCATATGACGAAACATTAACTCATTCTCTGAGGACATGTGTTTTTGATTACTGCCTTAATGTACAACTAAGCTCATTACTAATATTTGTGACTTTTTGCACTAACATTTTGGCTTGTATATTAATGATCATAAGAATAAGTTAACTAAACTAAATATTTAAATTTTAAAAATGAATTATGTCATTATTATTTATTTGAGGATCACTTTTATCTCAAAGCTATTAAAAATGATTATTTGAAATAAATATCCTACCAATATTATTTTGATGGTTTTTTTTGTTGTTTTATGATTACTGATAAAAAGTAATGTATGGCACATTAATGATTTGATACCACAATAATTTATAAATATATATAATCTTACCGTGCAAGCATCTCTTCCTCCTTCTGGAAATCCTGTACAAATTACATTAGATCCCACAACTACAGCAGGTCTATTGACTTGGATGGCCTCATTACAGTCTTGATTAGAAATAACAGGAACTTTCACTTTCAAAAGATTTGGAGATAATAACATGTCATCTGTCAAAATAAAAATAGTAATTTATATGGTTTATATGGATATCACATATATAATACTATACAAAAATGGTAAAATGGTGATATACAAATATAACATATCAAATAAAACTATAATGCTATTATAAAATGTTTTTGTTTTTTTTGCAGTTTTAAACTTTTAATCTATGGAATAAAGAAAAAACAATATACTAAGATTAAAACCATTGTGGGCCCAACTGATGATCTTTATCTGTGAATCATATGAATCAAAGTTGAAATTTATATCATTAAATTCAACCACATGGATGATGTTGATGCTTTATGATCACAATCACTCTGAAGATTTTATGATTTTATTTGTTTTCAGTTTTTATTCAAAGATACTTCCAGCACCAAATGTCCTCTTTAATTCCAGCATCAAATTTTCTCAGAACAAACATTTACTTAGAATTATTAAACAGGCAAAAAACTCTTCATATAGTAGTGTCACCTTGTCCTAACCAGAGTAATCAATGGATTCCAGAAGGCTTGTGCATAAAATCCCTATCTAATGCCTACTCATATAATATCCCCAGACTAGTTTCTGGCTTGTGGCCTTTATCAGTGAAGAGCCTTGGATATGAGAGTACTGCATCTAGATCTTAGGATCTAATGCAACCCTCCAGCAGCCATCTTTTATCTCTACTTCACTACAAAACTATGAGAATGAAATTGAAAACACAATAACATTTTCAATCTATGCTCAATAGCTTATATAGACATATGGGTCTGAACTCAATTCAGCACCCATACATTTTTGTGACTTTGGCTCTTTAACAACCATAGCCACCATTATCCTATTAGGCAGGATTGGTGTTAAACCACTAAACATCACATGATCACCATCTCATGCTAGCACATAACTGTTAGTAAACAGGCAAAAAACTCTCCATATAGTAGTGTTGGAGGGTTGCATTAGATCCTAAGATCTAGGTGCAGTGCTCTCAGATCCTCACTGATGAAGGACCCAAGCTAGAAACTAGATAGGGGACATTGGATGAGTAGGCACTAGATAGGGATTTTATGCACAAGCCTTCTGGCATCCATTGATTACTCTGGTTAGCACAAGGTGACACTACTATATGAAGAGTTTTTTGCCTGTTTACTAACAGTTATGTGCTATCATGAGATGGTGATCATGTGATGATACTTAGAATTATGTAAGATAACAATTACCATCAATTATTAATTATTACCGTAATATTCTGGGACATTCTTTAACAATTTGCATGTTCTCAGAGTTGTAAATATTTTTATGAAATAGCACATGTGTGTTGAAGTTACAATATTTTAATTTATAAAAAAACATATGAACTGTATTAATAAAACAATATAACTATTTATTAATAAACCAAAATTTAAGTAGTTTGGTTGTAGATTTATTAAAATAATTCCAAATATAGCTGTCAAACCAAGACCATTGTAATTAATATAAAATAGTTCAAATATTTCAATTCTTTCTCATTCAATAACTTCATATATAAATATATAATCAAGCACATAATACTTAAACTATTTACAACAAACAATTTATATATTTATACTCTACCTGTTTAGTAATTTTTTATATAGATATAAAATTAGGCATATAATTATTAATATATTTTTAAAAAACAGTTCCTAGGTTTTAGTTTTATCTCTAGTAATTCCACATACCAATATTTAATGTTCAACATTCTAGATTTTGGGTATCAATTTCTTCATTGTCATTACAATGAGTCGACTTTATAAATTTTATTAAAATGTATATTTTTTTTCTTCACATACTGGATATATAAATATAGTGTATATAAAATACTTATAAGACTTCATCAATTTGGTTCTTTCTCTTTACTAACCAATTATAAGAGGTAGTGAGATGTAATTTCATAGTCTTTGTTGTTATTTACTGGATTAGACTGCACAATCAGAGTCTTCTGACTGATATTCTATTCATTTTTTCTTAGCCTTTCATGGCAAAAGATTCATCTCTACAATAAAAACATTCTTATAGCTTCTAATATAAGCATTGCAATATTAATTAGTGGTAAGGCCAAACTCTTCACTTCATGGGTCACTTCAACAGCATTAATGTATATCTTGCAATATGGAATCTATAAATTCACATTAGAATGAAGTTGACCTCTGAATGACTAACTATTTACTGTCTGCATCAATAGCTATCATCCATAACTTAATGTAGTATATTCTACTGTCTTGGATTGTGGAGAAAATTATTCCATTGTATTCTTCAACAAAAGAAAGAAATATCCATTTCTTTTCTTTTCTTTATCTAATATGAATTAAATGAGAGATATCCTTAGCTGACTTTTATTATTTTATTTATAACTTATAAAATATTGTTAATTTATATTTTTTTCTGGATTTAAACTCAACCTTATGTTTTCTGTCAAAATCAAAAAGATTTTATTTACAATAAGATTTAAAATAGGGAAGACTAAAAGATCATAAAATGCCCTTTAATTTATGAACTGCATATTTACTCTTTCTTTACAGTGCATATGCATGAGTAGGTACACCCACACACACGTTATCATTCAAATATGATTATGTAACTGTTACAATCGTGCTACTAAGCTTATTATATATGTTTAATGGTGTTTGTAGTATTTTTTTAATTTAAAGAACATGAACAATTTAGCAAAAGCCAATACCAGCACTTCTCTTGTTTTATATTAAGATTTTAATACACACTACAATAAGTATATATCACAATGAAACAATTAATGCCCCAATATATTATCTCATAAACAATATTAATGATTGATTTGTTATCTTTATAGTAGTACTGAAGTTAAATAAAAATGGATCATTTTATGTTAGTAATGAATTATCATTAATACAAGGGAGGGCATTACAGGTTTGTTAAATCTTACTTGTGAATTAATGTGCATTTAGACTTTATCTCTTTGCAAATATTGTTATATATCTATATATGATCATATCAAATCCCCCCTTCCCAAATTGATGAAATTAAAGGACAATATTAATTTACAATTAAGCAATAATAATTGTTTATTGGCAATAGTGGTTTGCCAATGTTTTATTTCCTACTATCATAATATCTTCTACTATTTGAACTGCAAATAAATGTTATATCAATAAAACTATTAATTAAATTTTTAGTGTATTGTGATTAGTAGTTGTTAAAGTGTTTATTTATAATGAAAATAGTTTACTTACCATAGTTCATTTTCCCCCATCCTGTTATTGTGACCATGTTGTTGATAAGATCAACATATGGAGGCAGGCACACTGGTCTCACATTATAAGAATAAGGCAGTTCGTATTTTAATTCCAGTAATGCTATGTCACTATTGATTATACCAGGCTGGTTATCATCTGGAACATAGACTTGTATAACAGGGGATTCTATATACTGTGTTGAGTTAGTTTCATCTAAAAATATACTGCCAGCTCGAATTATTCGACTCAATTCTAAATTCCTGCAATAATTTTCAAAATAAATAAAATATTACTAACATTGTATATGAAGTCTTATTATATAAAATATTGTATCATGCTAATGATCTTTTCTAAATAATTCAATCCCAAATTTTTATAAATATTTTTACATTCTATTTAAATATATGAAAGGATCAACTGTTTTTTGTTTTTTTTACATTTATGTGTTTATTTTATTTCCTGTTAATGTTAGATTCAATCATCTTAAAAGCTAATATTGACTATACATGTATACTCATGTATACTCTTCTCAGTAGCATAAATTATATGTAAATAAATAGGAAAATAATTATCTAATAAATTTTCTACATATCGATATATAAAAATGACTAATATTGTTAAATTTAACTCTAAAGATTGTAGAAATAAATAAATATAAATAATATAGATATAAGTGTAATATTGTTATTGGGTTTATCAATTCTTTCCAGAATTTTTTCAGTCTTGTTCATCATATTTAGTTTTTGATTTATTTAATGTTTTATTTTTAATGGCAATGAATGTATAATTTTGTTTCATTTTTTACATTTTTGATGAGAGACAAAATCAAGTAATAAAAATACTCTCTAAATTCAGCCATTTATTACATGCAGATCAAATTGTTTCTATTATATTCATCACAAGATACGTTTTTATTTATTTTAAAAGCTATTTTTTCCATTTAAAATATATTTTATATTTCAATAATATTTTTGTATTTTATTTTTCTAAGTAATAATGTTTTATTTTTATCTTTCATATTAATCAAGGCTCAAACATAAGTTCTTTTTATTTATTTAGTAAAGTATTTCAATATCATGATATTTTTTTTTTAAAAAAAAACTTTCATTATGTTCATTACTTAAAAAATATTTTAATTAATTATTTTAAATAATTTTTTTCTCCTAAAATTTCATTAAAGTGTAGTAAATTTGAAGTATGTATTTAAAATGTAAATTTAGTTAAATTTAATCTTGTAAAAAGGCTTAATATATATAAACTAATTCAAGCCTGACTACATAATTACATTTTTATGACGTTGTATCTTTTAATCTTAAACTTATAAAGGGAATTCTGGATATATTTGCACCTAAAATAAGCATTATGATACACAATCTATTAGCAAGGCAATCCAAACTGTTATATGCACGTACTTAAGTTTGAAAATTGTTCTTATGCAAGCAAGCTTTAAAAAGCTTTGATTTAACATGATGAAAAATCCTTGGATTAATGTAACACATTACAGTGAAAGTTTTAACAACTAATGGATATGCACATATTGTATCTATGTAATTTAATGTTCAGCTATTTACTGAACCACACAATTTGCAAATTATATATATTTTATTTGGTTATACATATGATTATCTATCTATATACTTAATACTGCAGTAACATAACAGACTTGGAAACTAAAGATGCTTGTATCAAACTTCAAACTATAAATTACTGCTTGGTTATCACATGATCCCTGAGCAATAACCATTCATCAATTTACTTTTTTTATTTAAGATCTAAGATGACAGTTGTAATTCGAATGTACTCCGAGATGGTTATTTATTAAACAGGCAATAGAGACTTTCACAAATATGAAGTGTGGGTGCATGCAGCATTAAAATAAAAATAAATTAATTTTAATCATTATATAATAGTCATTACTAATCGATACAACTAAGAATGTGTACTGTAATTAGGCTTTAAGTAAGTAGTTAATCTCAATTAATGGTCATTAGTGATGATTAATTGTCATAAATGTATATCAACTGAGAGTTATTTTTTGGAGAGAAAATCAATTTGGCAAAATATCTTTTATAATATTTTGCTACTGATAATATGCTTTCAGTTAAGATTGTTTAGAGAATACATGTTTTAGTTTCCTATATATTGTTAACTTTTGTTATATTGTATAACGGAAATGTGTGTGTACACAACTCAACTAAATTGTAGGAAAACGTTTTATTAAGTGAAGTTATTCTTCAGTAAATGTGGATGCTCCCTTGAAGATTAAAAATTCCCCTGTTGACTAATTGATGTAAAAATTGAAGCAATCATTTAAATATTATTTCTAACTGCTATTTGCGCAAGACTCCTAAAGCACTATACACCCACTCACATAAATTACATTAATTAACCCTCCCGTAGTGCAGCCTAACAACCTAAATTTAATTTAAGGCAAAAAGTAAATCGATAATAGAAACAGCCTAGAGTGATCAACAGATGAATATCATTTTCGATCTTAAAAATATTTTATTTTGAGTAGAATACATTATGGATGTCTGTATATATAAATTTTTTTCTCTATGAAATTTTTTTAAAGTAATTTCATTTACTTAAAATCCAGTTGTATAAAAAACAACCTCGAAGTGTTACATATTATTAAAATAATGGCTTGTCTCATAGTATATATAAATCTCGATTAAGATATAATCGTAATAATCTTTTTCCCATCAAATTCATCTCATTAATTTGATCCACCTCCCCAACATATATAATTCATATACAAGATTAGCGTATTCTTCTTAAAATTATTGTACTTAACGATTAAAGTCAGTATTTGTTATCTATTAAAATACTGGAAGAATCTTATAGTATAGATAAACTCCTATTATGATATAATTGTAATGCTCTTTTTTTCAAACAAACTCATGTCATTAATTTGATTGCCCCTCCCCCCGATACAGCTCAAATACATGATTTGTATATTCACCTTAAATTATTTTAATTAGTGTTAAAGTCAGCACCCTGGATTTTAAGATAACTAATAATTTCCGAGAAAAATTCAGGATTACATCCAAATCTCCTAGATATCAGATATTTGTAATTATTTCAAAGATAAAAGTCCCATTCTCCCTGCACTATTTCTTAATATATAGGGCAAATAAAAAACAAAAACAACTCTTCCAACTTACTCTATGACGCAGTGAGCTCCTGTTAATACCCATCGGGGGTGAATTATTGCTCCACCACACTTATGTATGGAACCAATCCTTCTTTCCTCTCTAACTGAAACCTAATAATGTACAGTATTAATAAATTAGATAAACAACGATATAGACACATATCGAGACGGATACTTAAATAAATAGAGTCAAACATAAAGTACATAAAAAATATTTTTAGCACAAAGTGAAAACAATTGATTGATGAATATGTAAAAATGTTTGATAAATTAATAGATAAATAAATTTATATATAAAGAGAAAAGCCATTAATAAACATCGAGATAAACAGATAAAAGGACTGTAGACAAAATTATAGATAAGTACACAGATGAATGTAAGAATAGATAAAAAAGTAGATATATGTGCCTATAATTAAAATAAAAATTATATATAGTTAAATAGGTACATGCAAAAGTGAATTAATTAATAGGTAAATGGATAAATATATAAAAGCCTAAAATATCTTATTTAAATTGTCAGAATAAAATTATTATTGTTACACTTAAAAATACGAAGAAAGAAGAATCATATTTTATTTTACAAAAAAACAGGCTTTATTACTAATTAGATAAAATAATATATAGTTAGAATGCATTTAAATCGACGAAAAAATAAATAGGTAAATACAGAGGCTAACAGATAAAGACAAAAAAAATCTATAAATAGACAGGAGCAAATAAATGATTGGCTAAATAAGTACATACATGCATATATTGATGTACAATTATTTGATTTGTTCATCATCTGTAGCTTGAAAGATATACATGTAATATCATTATGGATAAATCATGACTTATAATCATCAAGTATCTTAATCCCACACAACTATCAATACAGGTTGGTCAATCATATCAATACATGTGGCTCATCAGCATGAATCCATTTATAATGGATATACACAGAGTCTATCAGATATTTCTTCTCAATCATTGTTTTATATGTATATATAATCAAAATTACCCCAAATTCACAATACAATCAGACTACCCCAAAAAATTAAGTTTAAAACACCATCAATGGTTTCACTGCTACAAGCAGAATTCTCAGGTGTAAAGAATTACAAAATAACTTATTTAAACTAAACATTGACCACAATTCCACTTACCTCCCAAACCCCCTTAATATTAAAAGAAGTAAATAAATTCAACCATAAGCTATTTTAATATTAAGGGTGTATGTGAGTAAGATGAATTGTGAGTATTGCTTAGTTTAAATATGTTATGTTGTAGTACATTAAACTTGAGAAGTCTGCGTATAGCAGTAAAATCATTGTTAGTGTTTTCAAGTTTATTTTTTGTCTTGTCTAGTTGAGTTGTAAATTTGAGGTAATTTTGATTATTTATTGACTAGTTTAGCTTTATGCTTTTAAAGTTTATATATACATATGTATAATTTTCATAGAATTTATAGATTGTAAATATAGATTATTTTCATGTATTTAAATAATTTTTCAGTTGTGATGTAATGAAGCAATATACCAATTAAAATTTCGAGTTGCTAACTAGAAACATGTCTAATGCAAATACATTTGTCTGAAATATCTTAAGTCTAAAGTGAAAAACACTTTTAACTTTTTATATAATCTTAATGTAAATCAAAAAAATATTAAATGTAAATAAGTGAATATTTAAATTATAACAACTTTTTCATAAACATTTATAAAAAAAAAAAAACCTCACAGATTTTATTGATTTTAAATGATTAAAATTTAACAAGATCTTGTGTGTAATTAAGCTACAATGAAGCAAAGTATTAATTAAAACTGGCATTACTAAATAAAAATACATCATGTAGTAGATGTATTTGTTTGAAAAACAAGTTAAGAGTGGAAACCATTTTTAATTTACTATTCAAGTTTAAATTAGAATAGTAAATCTGACAATATTGTAAATGTGTGAATATTATAATTATAACAATGTTGGGAATATTTTCTAATTAAATACTGCCAATAAATTATAGTTTTTTATATAGGTTGTTTACAGGTTTCAGAGATTTTATATAATATAATTTTAAAGAGTTTCTCAGTATATGTAAATCTCTACTTTTGGCTTTCCAAAGTATATCTTATAAATATATTTACTCAGTATATGTAAATCTCTACTTTTGGCTTTCCAAAGTATATCTTATAAATATATTTACTATAGATAAGCTTCCACTTAGCAATTACAGTTTTTAATGCACACAATGACGCATTACATTTAAGTGAAACATAATTTAAAAACATACAAAAATCTTTTTACATTTCTATTCATCATCATCATTAACCATTATCAATCCACTTCAGGATGAAGATCTCTCTGAGTTCAATCCAACTTCTCCGATTTTAGCTTCTCTTCTGCTGCACACTTTCTTATTTCATCCATCCATTTTACATGTGGTCTATTTCTGGGTCTTTTATAATCTCTTGGAATAGAGTTTAAAATTTCAACTGTACATCTATTATCATCGCTTCTAGCAATATGTCCAGGCAACTCCACTTCACTCTTTTAATTTTTTTAATGAGGTCAGTAACACCTGTTTATTCTTTTAACCATATATATATATATATATATATATATATATATATATGGTTAAAATATATATATATATATATATAATCAGAATTACCCCAAATTCACAACTCAAACAGACTAGACAAAATATAAATTCTAAGCATAATGAATGGCTGTGCTTTAGAGTTTATTTTTTGGCTAGTTTGATTGAGTAGTGAATTTGGAATAATTCTGATTATTGATTGATGAGTTTAGTTTTATGCTTTTAATGTCATCATCATCATCATCATTATCAATCATTATTAATCCACTGCAGAATGAAGGCCTATCCAAGTTCAATCCATTTCCAATCTTTAGCTTCTGTTCTCCACATCACCACTGCACACTTTTTTATTTCATTCATCCATCTCACATGTGGTTTCTTTCTGGGTCTTTTACAATCTCTTGAAATCCAGTTTAAAATTTCAATTGCCATCTATTATCATCCCTTCTAGCAATATGTCCAGCACAACTCCACTTCAGTATTTTAATTTTTTTAATGAGATCGGTAACACCTGTTGTTCTGTTATCCACATATTGCATTTTCAATCTCTTCTTGTTACTCCCAGCATGCATCTTTCCATAGCTTCTTTGAATGGACTGAAGTCATAGTATTGCTCTTCTGTTAAGTGTCCAAGTCTCAGATTTATAAGTAAGAACTGGTAAAACACATTTATTAAAAACCTTCCTTTTCAAACACATAGGCATATTTCCTCTTAGTATCAAGTTATTTCTACCAAAAGCACTCCAAACAAGTTCAATTTTACGATTAATTTCATCCATTATGTTTCTATCTGTATTAATAATCTGACCAAAATATTTGTAACTGCTAACTTCTTCTAATGCATCATAATCAATCTTTACTTTCATATTTTGAAAAAATCCATTAAACATTACTTTAGTCTTTTTAACATTTATCTTTAATCCTACTTTTATCTGATAACTCCTGCAATATTTCCTGCACTTCTAAAGCATTATTTGCAAAAACAACTACATCATTTGTAAAATCTAAATGACAAATAATCTCCATTTACTTTCACTCCTTTAGCTTTCCATTTTAATCCACAAAATAGTTCTTGCAGAACTGCTGTAAAAAGTTTTGGAGATATGGAGTTACCCTGTCTTACACCCTTCTCAATGTTGACTTATCATTATGTAATATAATTGTTGCTGTTTATTTTTTTATAAATATTCTTTAAAATATGACAATATCCTGGATGTATACCTTGATGATCCAATGTTTTAATCACTGAAGAAATGTTCATACAATCAAATGCCTTTTCATAATCTAAAAGTCCAAAGAATAATGGCAACTCATATTTATTTGTCCTTTCTATAACTTTTCTCAATACCTGGATATGATCCACTGTATTAAAACCACTTTTAAATCCAGCTTGTTCTCTTGGTTGGTGGAAATCCAATGTTCTCTGTAGACGAGTTGTAATTATCTTGGTAAAAATTTTGTATAAAACTGATAAAAGGCTGATAGGTCTGTAATTTCTAATATCTTCTTTATCATCTTTTTTAAATATTAATATTAATACTGCATTATTCCAATCCTCTTGTATAACATTATCATTTAGACATTTGGTATATAACTTTGCTAAAAAAATTTCTATTTTTTTACCTGATTCTTTTAATATATCAATTATAATTCCATCATTACCTGGAGCCTTTCCTTTCTTCATACATTTAATTGCATGTCTCACTTTTTCATTTAAAATTCTGGGCAATTCGAAAGATGTAATAAATATAGGAGGTACTTGTTTTTTATTATTATATAATTCTTGATAAAAGTCTTCTACTCATTTCATGATGTCATCTCTCTTTTTAGCAATAATTCCATCATTTTTTCTTATTGCAGAATTAAATTTTCTACCAATACGAAAATGTTGTTTTACACTCTTGAGACTTTTATTCCCTTCTACAGCTTTCCTTGCTAGTTCACAGTTAAACCTTCTTATATCATTTTCAATTCTTTTCTACATCATTTTACAAAATTTGAGATATTCAATCCTTTTTAATGCATCATTTTTATATATCTTCATATTCATTTTTTTCTTCATAAATTCTCTAGTCTCAGTAGAAATTTTATTGGTCAATTGCTGCTTTTTCTACCAGCTATTTTTGTTGCAGTTTTAAAAGTGTATCAGTTATTATCATATTAATGTCATTCAAATCTGAATCATGTTCAAAATCTACTAATACTTCAAACTGATTTGTAAGTTCTAATTTAAATTCATTAGAATGTTTCTGAAGATTAAGAATATCAACTGTAAATATAGTTATTCTTAATAATTTTTGTCTCTCTAGTTTTGCATTAACATGTATTTCACATCTTACTAATTGATGATCACTTCCTCTGTTAAATTTATTAAGAACATTACAATCTTGAAATGTGTATCTTCTGTTAGTCAAAATATAATCCAATTCTTCATTTGGATGCTTCCATGCCCATTTCCTTTTAACATTTTTCTCAAAATAATAATTCATAATATAAAGTTTTCCTTTTCCTGCAAACTCCACAACTCTATGTCCTCTCTCACTTCTATTACCATAATCAAAATTACCTACAGCACTTTCATCTTTCATATGTGTCCCAATTATAGCATTAAAATTTTTCATAACAATTTTAAAATGTTGTTTACTCTGATCAAAAGCCTTTTGTGCAATCCATATAAAAATCTTCTATTACTTCATCACTTTGAGAACTTGTTGGGGCATAAACCTGAATTATCTGCATTTAGTATCTAGTTTAATTAATCTTGTCACGCTGTCCGATACACCACCAATCTCCATATTGTTGTTCTTCCACTTTTTATTTATAATGAATCCAGCTCCACTTGTATTTCCAATATTTGTGGCTTTATAATAGAGTTCATGTTGACTTTTTAAATCAATTGTCTCTTCACCTTTTCTTCTAACTTCACAAAGTCCAATAATGTCCCATTTAATATAAAACAGTTCTTCTTATAATAATTCTTGCATTGTTCCTTCACTTGAAAGTGATCTGCAGTTGTAAGTACCTAAATAAAGAGTTAACCTGCATCCACAATCAGGCAATTCTTAGCACTCTCCGCCTTTGCCCACCAACCGCTGTCTTGGTTGATGACTTTACAGTATTTTATAAAACATGTTTTTAGAAATAACCATGTTTAATAAAATAAAATTAAAGTTAAATATTAACATTTCAACAAGATAATGTCACCCTCAAATAGATAAAATAATCATACTGGTGTTAAAGAAATAATAGTTATGTTACATGGTTGTTGAATAGTTTGGCTTGAATGTGAGTGCTTATTGTGTGTGTGATAAAACACATCCATATGAATGGCAATTTTATTTTTTCATCACATTTGTTAATTGTTTTTTTAAAATTTTTTCATAGATTCCCTAAACACTTTTTGATAATCACTGATATTTGTAGATATGATTTTAGTATATAAGAAATCTATATGATATTCAGGATCTAAAATACGGAAAGTGTTGGTAGGATATTGAAAATTTATTTCTTGCCTTAACACGTTAATCACTTCTATAACTTATATAATGATACCATAATATATAAATATATACTGATTAAGTGGCTTTAGAAAAGAGTTTTCTATTTGTTAAATAGAGATTATTGGATTCATCTTTGAGTGCTTAAAAAATCAATGGGGCAAATTACTAATATACACTTATTATGCTATTTTCATTGCAACAGATATTACTATTTTTTATCAATAGTATATAATCATAGATGTGCTGCACATCAACAAGCATCAATCGGTATAGTAAAATTGTTTGCTCATTGTCTCTGAGTTACAAACAGTACACATTATGATATTTTTTCAGTTGTTTGACAGTTCTTTGAGAGTTGAGTTTTTAGAGGACAGAATAAAACTATAACACTCAAAACTAAATTATGATCTTTATTTCTACAAAAAAAAGTTTCCAGATGAAAATAAGGATAAAAGAGTAAAAATAAATGCTAAAAGAGTTTAGAATAATGATCAAAGAATTTTCTCAAAAAAGAGAATCAAGATTGGTAATGATGAATTATAAGAAGTTAATGACTACAAATAACTTGATCAATTTAATCCTATAGTTATATTTGGATGAAGTGCTTTTGGTAGAAGTAACTTAATAGTAAAAGAAAATGTGATTGCATATTTGAAAAGATAGATTTTTAATGAATGTTTATTAGCCTATACTTTTGAATATGAGATTCAAAAACTTAACAAGAAAGAAATTTAAAGACTACTCAAGAACAGAGATGTGTATTAGAAATAACAATGGAATAAAAATAAAATACATGAGGCAACTGTTATTGACATCATTAAAATAATTAAGAAACTAAAGTTTAGCTGATATGGAAATATATCTAGAAAACATGATATCAGAAGGACAGTTGACATCTTAAACTACATTCCAAGATATTGTAAAAGTCCTAGAAAGAGCCCACCTGTGAGATAATTAGATGAAATAAGGAAATTTGTTGGTGTGATGTAAAGAAAAGAGGCTAAAGATCAGAGAAACAGGATAAACTTAGAGAAAACTTTATCTTGTAGTGAATTGATTTATAACCAATAAATTAATTCACAGTATTTCTGATGTCTGCACTATAATTTTATAAGCTAGTTACCTAGTGGAAAAGATCCTAACTGCCAACCATCAGTTAAAATAGAAAGTAACCTGTGATTCTTACCACCAGAAAAGGTAGCCTAACATTTAAATATCAAATTGCTTACAAATTGTTTTTAAAGCTTGATCACCCCCCCCTCTTTAGAAATGAGAAATAATATAAAATGATTTGATTAATTATATATATATATTCCAGTAGCGTGCTTAATATTCTATTGTGTATTCTAATCATGTTTCTACCCATTATAAGATGATTATAAAGTTAAATTATCTAGCTCAATGCCATGTTGCTGTAATGAAAAAAAACTACCTGGAATCTTATAAAATTATGTAAACAGAATCAGAAATGCTATGAATTATTTAGTTTGTTTATACATTATTTTCTCTACCCTTTATTTATTATACCATCGTTACTCAAATATTTTGTTGTCTGTTCTTTTACTCAAAACTTGCTATTTGTAATACAACTTTTTAAAAAAATTTGTGAAATAATTTTGACTAACATTCGACTTTACTTTATATATATATACACCTGGGTTTCATTTTACACGATAGATAGGTTCCTCAGAAAACATGCACAAATGAATCGTGCAAAAATAGACGTAACTTACCTTGAAAAAGAGGGGATATGGACTGTGATTTTTCATAAATCGCATAAAAGCAAATCACCAATGTAAAATTATTTTAAAATTCACGCAAAAAAAAAAAAAAAAATAAGGAAATAAAATACGGCTAATAAAAAATTTTAAATTTGAAAAAAATTGATACAAGACAAACTTTTTTTAACTATAATATGTAATTTTATTCAAAACAATATATTTTTATGCATAATTTACAGTAATTTACAATTTTTTATACACGTTTTAATTATTATCACTATTTGCTGATAAACAGGTTTGTTTGCAAACTGGTAAAAAATCAGATTCTTCACAAGAGAAAATACAACTAGCGCCAACGTTACTCTCACATTGTGTTAATGGTTTTCTGGTGACAATATAATTAGTAATTAATCTAACAACTAAAAATTAAATTCTTATTTTTGTTTTTAATTTTTTAATTTTCAATTTTAATTGTGCCCACTGTTATTACTCACCTTTTAAAAATAAAGTTGCAGACACTAAATGATTAATAATTGATTATGTTCTTTTTAAAAAAGCAAAAACAGAATGTGATTTAAAATGCAAAATTAACATGCACAATGTTTGAACAAATTTACATTATAATCTTGTAAAATTTAATGTGTGTACACATACAATGTGGAAATCATGATTTTAATTTCATTATTGCATAAAATCTTACTATTATAAAGTACTGAAAATATTGAAATTACTAAGATGAAAGTCGAATTCCAATAATGTGCTATTACTTTCAATATACATGAAATTTATTATTTAAAGTAATAGCGCATTATCGGAGTTCGACTTCTGGAGAAACGTGAATTGCGTAACCTCAATATCATGTTAAATAAATCCGTGTAAAAAGAGACCAGGTGTATATATAAAGAGCTTGCTAATAGCTCTAAACAAGCTTATTTATTTTATTTTTTATGATAAATGCTACAAGAGAAAATACCTGAAGCCTTTATCTATGATGGTCCCCATCCCCAGACCAGTTTCAAGCTATGGCTCTCATCAGTGAGGAGCTAGGACATTAGATTCAAAATATTAACTCAAGCCAAGCATTTATCTAATACTTAAATATTAAGAAAAAGATCCAAATCTTCAGACACCTACATGTATTCAAACTCAGCTCTTCAACCAAAGAAGCTATATGAGCCTGAACTTAATTCAGTGATCCCATATATTAGTAGGCTTAGTAATTTAATATAGCGAAAGCCCTAATAGCAAAATTATAATATATTAATAAAAATCAATCATATTTCACATGACCTATATAGCTTGTATTACCAATATGTAATATATAAAGAGCCTGCTAATAGCTCTAAACCAGCTTATATATTTTATTTTTTATGATAAATGCTACAAGAGAAAATACCTGAAGCCTTTACCTATGATGGTCCCCATCCCTGTTTCGACCTATGGCTCTCATCAGTGAGGAGCTAGGACATTACGTTCAAAATATTAACTCAAGCCAAGCATATATCTAATTCTTAAATATTAAGAAAAAGATCCAAATCTTCAGACACCTACATGTCTTCAAACTCAGCTCTTTAACCAAAGAAACTATATGAGCCTGAACTTAATTCAGTGATCCCATATATTAGTAGGCTTAGCAATTTAATATAGCGAAAGCCCTAATAGCAGAATTATAATATTAGTAAAAATCTGTCATATTTTACATGACCTATATAGCTTGTATTACCAATATGTAATATATAAAAAGCCTGCTAATAGCTCTAAAGCACTACCACTACAACTACCATGACCACGACCACTAACCACTACCACTAACCACTACCACTAACCACTACTACTACTACTACTACTACTACTACTACTACTACTCACTACTACTACTACTACTACTACTACTACTACTACTACTACTACTACTACTACTACTACTACTAGCTACTACTACTAACTACTACTACTACTACTACTACTACTACTACTACTACTACTACTACTGCTACTACTGCTACTCTGCTACTACTAGCTACTACTACTGCTGCTACACTACTACTACTACTACTACTACTAGCTACTACTGACTACTACTACTACTGACTACTACTACTACTACTACTACTGACTACTACTACTACTACTACTACTACTACTAGCTACTACTACTACTACTACTACTACTACTACTACTACTACTACTACTACTACTACTACTACTACTACTACTACTACTACTACTACTACTACTACTACTACTACTACTACTACTACTACTACTACTACTACTACTACTACTACTACTACTACTACTACTACTACTACTACTTTTAAAGAAACTTTATTTGATATTATAAGCACATATATGAAAATACAATTTTAAAACATGTTACAAGAGCTGACCTACAATTTAGAATTGAAAATTATTAACAAAATAAGTATTATTTATACATGAAATATTTTTACATTAATAATATTGAAAAAATGAGTAAGAAAATTAATCAATATAAGTAACAATATTGAATACATATATGACAACAAAACTCTCACTTAAGGTGCAGCCAATATGTGATTCATATTTCACAGTGGTGTTGGTAATTTAATCAAACTCCAAGTGGCTGATATTATATCTATTGAAGCCAGGGCCTGATCTCTTGTTTTAATTTTTGCTAACTTATTGAGAAAGAGTGATTTAAGTTTTTGAGATGTGGGATTTTATATAAAGTGGCATCTCATAAACCAGAGTGTGTATAGTATAAAAATTGTTATTCTTATTGTTGGAAACAACCCTCTTTGAATATTTTCTATCAGTACTATCAATGAGCATTTTTGATTATGGGTTATATCTGCAATTAGTTCTCGATATGTTTTGAGGGAAGTACACTGAGAAATAAAATGTTCCGTTGTTTCTTCTTCATTACATAGTTGACAAATGGCATCTATGTTTGGAGATCTACATTTTCCAGCCAGAAAAGCATTGGTAGGTAAAGCTCTAAGGTTGATTTTTATTAGAAAATCTAAGTACATAGGCTCCAAATACCAAAATTTAAATTTTTGGATTAAAGATTTATTCGAGATATTAATTAAGCTAATGGGAATTTCAAGGAGATTGGAATCAGTTGTTATGTAGTGTGCTTCCCAATACTTAATTTTAGTTGAGAAAAGGTTTGTAGCAGGTACTTTATGTTTGAATATTGTTTTTATTAGATTGTTAATAAATTTATTTTTAATAGGAGGTGGAGTGTCTGTAGATGATATTGGAAGAAACACTTGGTAATTTTCATATGTTGTATAAAGTTTCATTAATGCATTATGAGTTTTTGGTAATAGAATGTTGAAATGCAGTGTAATGACAGGCCATTTAGTTTTGAATGTTTTTGCAGACTTTTGCTGCTTATTACCACTGCCTTATTATTCTATATGAGTTTTGTGCAAAATGAGTTAATTTTTTTTTAAATGTGTTAGTAAATTTAATGATAGGTGCGTAGTAATTTATTTTTGGAAAAATTAATATGTTAATGAGTGATATTTTACTATGTAATGAAAGATATGCTTTTGAAAGTGAAGTTGTCACCTTTTCAATTGCAGTTATTAATTGCTCTTGTATTGTAATTCTCATTGCATTCATAGACAGATGAATTGGGAGACCAAGAAATTTGTGGGGAGGAGAACTGCAAACGGAATGAATTTGATTACCAGAAAGGATACTCCAAATAGATGTTTTTTCTTTGTTAAATTTTAAACTAAAGCTGCAGAGTAATTTTCTAAAATGGTATACATTAAAGGCAAATATTTTTTGGATGGCAAAAAGATGACTATATCATCCATGTATGAAATATGATTGATGGATTGATTTATGAGGGGTACATATATTCCTGGCAATTTAGATTCTAGTTCTAATAGGAGGGGGTTAATATATGTAATAAAAAACAATGAACTAAGGGGAGAGCCTTGAGGTATTGAATTGTGTGGAGTAAAGTCAGGGGACATTTTCCCATTAAGAGTAATGTGTATTTTTCTATTGATGAGTAGGTTTGCCAAAACATACATTATAGGTATTGGAATTTTATGTTGACTAAGCACCTGTAGTAGCTTGTCCACAGGCACTGAATCAAATGCAGCCTGTATGTCGAATTGAACTTCAATAGGTGCAGATTTTCTTGCCTGTCTTACATCCTCTATTAATATTTTACATAACATAAGTGCTTCAGAAGTGGAACATCCTTTTCTAGCAAACTGAAACTTAGACAACCCAGGAAGTATTAGGGGTTGAATTCTGTCTTTTAAAAGAGACTCTATTGGTTTGATGATAAGAGGAGACATTGAAATAGGGCGTAGATTATCTAGAGGAAAAGGATGTGTATTTTTTTTTTTTTAGAAAAGGGACCAGTGATACTGGATAAAGTTGGTCAATGTTATGTATTTGTTTTGATAGATAATTTATCATATTGTGTACTATTGGGATAGTAAAGTGGCTGAGATGTGACAATAAAAATTTTGGAATTGCATGTGTACCTGGGTATGTATTATTTAGAATGGAGTTCAACTTGAGAGCAATTTCATACTTTGTTATGTTATGTTCTTCTGTGGTAAAACCAAAGTGAAATGAAGTGAGTTTTGGAAAAGGAAATTTTTGGAGTCTAGCTTTAAAGTGGTAATATATTTGTGGAGTCATGTCTTCCCCAGCAATCATTTTTGAATCTAAAATAATAGTTGAAGGAGTTAATTTTTTGAGAGTATAACCTAAGACCCACCGAATATATCCTTTAGACCAGTTATGAGGATTAGCTAGAAAATTTTTTTTTTTTGTAGAGAGAAAATCAGCCAGTATGAGTTGGGTTTGTTTGTATTCTTGTTTTAAAAACATTATTGATTTAATTGTAGAAGAGTCACATGAAGTATTTTCTAGTTTTAAGTGTATTGTATCTAATTTATTAACAAGATTAGTGGGAGAGCTATTTTTAGAAGTATAATGTCAAATAGTTGAAGAGATTATGTTAATAAATGACAGCCAGGCCTCTACTGGGTTTAAAGATAGTATTTCTACCTTCTTAAAATAAATATAAATCTCAGAGAGAACTGCTTCAGGTGTAGTGGATTTTAATAGAAGACGAGTAGTTTTATTTAGAGGAAGAATTGGTTGATGTTGCATGTGTATTGCGAGTTCCACATTAAGTGCTAAATGATCAGAGAAAGTTACAGGACATAGGGATGGACTTATAATGAAATGTAGATCTGGTGAATAGAATACAAGGTCTATTAGAGAGGAGTGTTTTTGAGTATAGAATGAAATGGAGGTAGTTGGAAAAAAACCTCCAGCACTCATGAGATTCTTATTAATCAAATGAAGGTATTTTAATGTAAAATTCTTATAAGACATGTTAAAATCACCCATGATTATAGTTGGATAAGAATTTGTAGCTAATATTAAATTTATTTTATTTATTAATTGGTGAATTAATACTGGCTGATTATACAAATAGAAAGTTATTAAATTTAGAGTAAAAGAAGAATGATATAGAATAATTATACTCATATGCTGATCTAAGTATAAAATCTTAAATGTTTGAAAAGGAGAATGATAATGGATGAGAATCCTTACCCCAGCAGCAGCAATATCAGATGTTGAAAATTTACTGTATCCAAATTTACTAAGGTAGAGTTCTGGATTAAATGTAGAATGTACTGAGCATTTTGTCTCTGTAAATAAAAAAATATGGGGTGAGAATTGCCTTATCCAATTGCTAATTGCAAATATTCACTGGGTAGAGTTAATACCCCTTACATTGAATGCTGTAATAGAAAGACCCATATTATCAATTCTATAAAATGGAGGGAGAATGATATTTTATAGTTTATTATATAATGAATGGGACAACTAATATTAGTAAAAGTGTAATAGGAATATGTTATATAGAAAATAAAAATTATAATAATACACCACTGTGAAAACAATGAACCTACCTTTGTAAGTGAAGTTCTATTGAGTTGGTTGTGCATATTTTTGTTCATAAACATGATAACAATTTTCACATTTGGGGTTAAAACCAAAAAAATGTCCTGGTTTGAATGTCTATAATTGTTATTTATGTAACTCATCTTGATAGTCTATTTTAAATGGTGCTTCAAAGTCTGTCTCTGTATTTTGAAACATGGTATTTGTTATGTTATCCTTAGGTTTAGTAGATCTTCTGTGTACATCCACTCCTGCCATCAGAAGAAGCTCTTCTTGTGTCAATTGATTTGTGCTTTGTTTTTGCCTGGTCCAATGAAGTGTTGAATCATAAGTCGGATCATCTATTTCACATGTTTTATTTGTGAGTTTTTTTTAATGCTGGTGTGGTTGACTTTGTATTATTTTTCTTTGATTTTTTTTCACTATGTTTGTCAGATTCATTAGTTTGTTTAGGCTCTTGATTCAATGCGGATTTTTTTCTCTTGTGTTTTCGTTTCTTGGTTTTCACTTTAATTAATTGAAAATCTTTATCAGTGCAAGAAAACAGTAGGGTATCACTTGTGTACTCTGTTTCTGATTCTTCCTGTGAGGTATAAGATTGATTTGGTATAGTATTTATGGAGCTATCTTGCATATGCTGTGGAGTATTAGATTCCTTTTTATTTTCAGGGTTGCTTTTTTGTTTATCCATTGTATTTAAGTCCTTATTTTTATTTAAGTTGTCATTCATTTTAATATTTTTTACTTTTCTTAATCTTTGTCTACTGACTGCCACTTTAAAGTTGTCATCATTTTCTGATGAGGTGTCAGTGATGTCTTTTTCATCAGGGCTATCTTCAGGGCTGTCTTCTGTTTGCATATTCATAGATTGATACTTCAATTGTTCTTGCTTCTGATTCTGTTCTTTCATGTAAAATCTTTACTTCCTCAATTGTTGTTGCTTCTGATTCTGTCTGTTCATGTGGAATTTTATTAGGCATTGGTGTCACTATGTCCTTGTGGGAACTTATGTTTGGAATTGATATTTGATCCATTTGTTGATCTCTTTCTACAATAGGTTCATTTATAAGATTTGAATTTTTCTTTGACAATATTTTTTGTTTAGCACATTGATGGTATTTTATATTTTTAAATCCACAATTTAGGCAATATCTGTTAGGGCAATTCTGGATGAAGTGGTCCCTGGACTTGCAAGAAAAACAGTGAGGGTACTCCCTTGAAGGTAATTATCACAGGTGGGGCATCAGTGGAATGCGAAGTTGGAATGTCCATTAGCTATACATTTTTGTTTAAAGTGAAGCTGAACAAGGCAATGTTACTTATTACTGGCTTTGTAGCTTTTTTTTCCAGTAGGTATCTAAAATTTGATACCTGTCCATATCTATTTAGAATCTTTTGTAAGTCTTGAATGGTAAAGGTAACATGACAGTTTCTAATTTGGCCCTCTAGCCTCATCTGTCTGTTTGTGTCAACATAGCAGACAATTTTGTTGTTGATAACCTGAATATGTTTTTGAAAAATTATTTTTTGTGAAAAATTGTGAAATTCCAGGACATGGTATCTATTATTAGGATGGTATAACACTTTGTAAATCATTCCCCACATGTTTTTTTGTGAGAGAAATTCATAAAACTCAACTATGGGGAATTTCATTATAGAAATATTTAAGTCCGTCATGGATAAAATGAGTGTCTTTTCATTTGTAAATTTTTGAAACGATTTAAAAATGATTGGGGGGATTGTTACATTGAACTTATCTACTATATCTTGATATTCTTCAGGTTTTAATGCATTATTAAGTATTGTAGATTCTGAATTTGCTTGATTAATTTCATCATCATCAAAATTAAAAAAATCAGTTATATTTTCTTCATTAATTTGTAATAAATTATCTTGTTTATCTGTATTTTTTTTTAAAACATTTGCATAGCTACTTTTATTTGTAATCTCATTTCTTTTTCAGATAAGATCTTCAGATAGCCTGGAGCTTTCTAAATTTAAAGATTCTTTCATTGTTTGAATTTCAGTAAAATTAGATTTACTTATCTTTTGACAATCTGATAAGGATTTAGAACTTTTTTTTAGAAATTCCTTCCATTGAATCCTTATCAGGATTAAAATTTATATTAGAATTTTCTAGAAATAAATCTTTTGTTGAACTATTTGAATTATTATTTAACATATATTTAGAAAATTCCTTATACTTTCACCAATTTTATAAGAAATTTGCTCTCAATGAGCTTACCTTGAGTAGAAAAACTTCCTCTATTCAATGGTATAGGTTTTGTTGTCCAATTTTCAGTAAAACTATGAAAATTTCTTATTCAGAAATGAGCTGATGTAACACTTGACTAAGAAAAGCACCACCTAGTGGACTACTCTACTACTACTACTGCTACTGCTATTGCTGCTGCTGCTGGGGCTGCAGCTGTTACTGCTACTGCTACCACCACCACCACCACCGCCACCACCGCCGCCACCACCACCACCACCACTACTACTACTACTACTACTACTACTACTACTACTACTACTACTACTACTACTACTACTACTACTACTACTACTACTACTACTACTACTACTACTACTACTACTACTACTACTATTATTTAAAAATTTAATTTGATTATGTTTAAACAATAATTTCATATAGTAAAGTTTATTAACCATATATATATAATCGGTATGAGTATTGTACGGTTATGTAAGTAAGTTAAACTAATTTCAAAATAATACATTGTTTTTATATTTTAGGGTTATAGTTTAACAATAAAAAAACTAAGTAAATATAATTGATGGAGGAAAGAATTATTAAATCTCAAAATTGCAGAGGCATTAGATTTAGATCCAAAATACAACAGTAATGAAAGCTATAAACTAGATATTAGTCTAGGGATATAGACAAAGTTGTTGTGCATGAATATATTGAACAGTGAAGTACAAGATATAGATGGGTTGTATAAAGCATTGTGTGAGTTGTATTTTCTAAAATAAATAAAATAATATCTTATCAATCACAGTTCAATCAAAAAAATACAAACGTTTTATTGTCTTTTCATATATACAAACATACAGAAACCATACATATATTTTTTAATTACCTGCCATGGAAATTCACCTATTACAGTTAATTTTCCTCCAACAATTAAAGGCTGACGAATGCTGGTTAATCCACATTCTAAAAAATAGTCATATGTTTTTTTTTAAATATGTAAATACACAAATAATTACACAAATATAATATTACTTACTTTCAATCAAATTAGATTCCGTTCCATCCAGACCTTTGTTTACAGAGGCCATAAAGGTCTCATCTAAATAGTCATAATAAAGTCGATCTAAACAGCAAACAGCAAATAAAAAATTCCGTCTACAGTTTCCAGCAATAATTCCTCCTTTGACAAAGCATTCTACAAGAGGCAGACACCATCCCACATAACCACTTTTAGAAACACAAGTAGAAGGGCAACGTGATTTTTTTATGTTCCATAATCCTAAAAAGTAATGTATGCATATATATTAAACTGATAATAGTTAAGTCATCATTTCAATTATTATATTTTGTTAATGCTTTAATATATATATATATGAATGACATATTTTGTCATAGGCAACATGATAAAATAAATTAGATGATTTTTTCTTACATTTAAATAATATGCATTCTCATATTAAATTTACAATGGAGACAGTCTGATGGAAAACTCCCTTTTCTTGATGTTCTAATCACCAGAACAAAAAATAGTTTATCTTTTTTGATTTACAGAAAGAATACACAAACGGACAGATGTTTACATTTCCATTCTCATCATCACCCAACTCAGATAGTTTATGCAGTCAAACTTTTAAATAGAGCAATTAACCTTTCAGATAAGTCACATCTGAAAGAAGAAATAAATCATATTAATAGTGTTTTATTAGCAAATAGTTATAATTATAAATTTATATAAAAAAGGCTTATTTCAAGGCCAAAATGGACAAAATAGGAAACAAAAAGATGATAAATCAGCTATTAGCATTTGTGTTCCATATGTAAAAGAAAATACAGACAGTATTGGATGTGTATTAAAATGCTATAATATAGATACAACATTTTCTACTCATCAAAAGATCAGCAATATAATAACCAAGCCTAAGGACTCAACTCCTCTTGAATCTGATGGTGTTTATCAAATCTCATGTGAAAATTGTAAAGCTTCATACATAGGTATGAGTAATTGTCACATCAGTGTTAGGAGAGATGAGCATGCTAATGCAGTTAAACAACATTCATCATCATCAACACTCTCACTCCATACTATAGATTCAGGTCATAAAATTGATTTTTCCCATACCAGGATTATATCCAGATATGATAATCTCTACCAGTGCAAAATTAGAGAAGCCATTGAGATACTTAAAAGGTCAGATTTTATCAATAAGTCAGATGATATATGCAAAGTTTCTCCTGTTTGGAAAGATTTTTTTAAAAAAACATTCTTAATTTAACATTTTTGCTATTGATGGAACTTTAACATTTTTTTCAAATCAGTAATTGTAGAGCCTCTACAACTATCTTTCTACCTTTTATCACCCAGTGGATGACTTCTGTGATGAAGTCAAAATGTCAGTATATCAATATTTAAATTTTTTAACATGGATGAAGCCGCAAAATGTCTTTTATATATGCAACCTGTGAAAATATTTGTATCAACATATATATATATATATATTTGTAAACCTGATATTTGGTCAAAGTTGAATTGGTTATAGTATTTGTAAAGCTGATATTTGGTCAAAGTTCAATTGGTTATAAATATAAATACATAAATGCACCTCATGACTATTTTATATCAGGAGATTGTATAACCAGCAGATTGAAAAAAGTTTATCTGTGTTGAATAAGTGTGGGCTGCTTTCATATATATATATGTTGAAATGATTATTTTCATGGGTTACATATATAAAAGACATATTTTGCAGGTTCATCCGTGTTAAAAAAATTTAAATATAGATATTCCAATGTTTAGACTTGGTCACACAAGCCATCCACTGGGTGATAAAAGGTAGAAAGACGGTTGTACAGGTGCTACAATCACTGATTTTAATAAACATTAAAGTTCCACTAATAGCAAAAATGTTTAATTTAAGAATGTTTTTTAAAAAAAATCTTTCTAAACAGGAGGAAGTTTGCATGTATCATCTCACTTATTGATACAATCTGGTCTTTTAGATATCTCAATGGCTTCTCTAATTTTGCACTGCTAGAGATCATCACATCTGGATATGATCCTGGTACTAAAAAAATCAATTTTATGACCTGAATCTATAGTATGGAGTGAGAGTGCTGATGATGATGAGTGTTGTTTAACTGCATTAGCATGCTCATCTCTCCTAACACTGATGTGATGATTACTCATATCTATGTAAGAAGCTTTACAATTTTTACATGAGATTTGATAAACACCATGAGATTCAAGAGGGATTGAATCCTTAGGCTTGGTTATTATATTGCTGATCTTTTCATGAATAGAAAATGCTGTATCTATATTATAGTGTTTTAATATACATCCAATACTGTTTGTAGTTTCATTTACATATGGAACACATATCCTAATAGCTGATTTATCATCTTTTTGTTTCCTATTTTGTCCATTTGGGGCTTGAAATAAGGCTTTTTTTATATAAATTTATAACTATAATTATTTGCTAATAAAACATTATTAATATGATTTATTTCTTCTTTCAGATGTGAATTATCTGAAAGGTTAATTACTCTACTTAAAAGAGTTTTGGCTACAGAAACTATCTGAATTGGGTTATGATGAGAATGGAAATGTAAATATCTGTCCGTGTGTGTATTCTTTCTGTAAATCGAAAAAGATAAAATATTTGGTGTTCTGGTGATTAAAACATCAAGAAAAAAGAAGTTTTCCATCAGACTCTGTCTCCATTGTAAATTTAATATGAGGATGCATATTATTTAAATGTGAGAAAAAATCATCCAATTTATTTTTTCCATGTTGCCATATAACAAAAGTGACATCTATGTACCTGAGCCAAATGTGAGGTTTTAAAGATGCTGATTCTAAAGCACGAGTTTCGATATTTTCCATGAATAAATCAGCTATTACTCCTGAGATAGGTCAGCCCATAGGAGTGCCAAAAACTTGTCTGTAATGCTGTCCATTGTATACAAAATATGTCTTCAATAGACAATGTTTAATCAAAGCAATAATATGGTCTGGTAAATTGCAACTTTGTAAGATTATATTTAAAGGTTCATCAATTGGAATGTTGGTAAACAAAGACACGACATCAAAACTGACCAGAATGTCATTAGCATTAATTTTTAAACTTTTTAAAACAAAAATAAAATGAAAAGAGTTTTTAATATATGATTTAATAGATGGTATTGTAGGTTTAATGAAATCCGATAAATATCTAGGTAAAATATGAGTAGGAATATCTATATTTAAATTTTTTTAACACAGAAAAACCCGCAAAATGTTTTATATATATATTAAAATGAACTTGAACTCAAACTTTCATACTCACCACAGTTGTCCAATCCAACTTACACAATTGCCCTATAATTCATATCAATACAAATTTCACCACAGTCAACCATAATTCAATTATAATATGAAGCTAGTATCCTGAAATTATCATTTGAAAAATATTGGAAAAGTTCAATAGAGTATGTAAATTAAATTTAATGTTCTATAAGTAGATAGGCAATAACTATATATGTTATTGATAACCATTTTATGCTAACTGTGATTTTTTCATCTTTGGCTAGGATGGCTAACATCAACAAAATATTGCATGATTTCCTATTTCTGACATTTAACCTATTTTTCAGAGTGTTTTTCATCTATCCTAAAGTTATGTATTGTATGAATTCTCAGAGATTTAAAATGTTTATCTCATCTTTAAATGTGGTGAAGCAAATGTCCACTGTGTCTAATTTTTTTCTGCATAAATCCACACACACACAAAAATATGTATTAGCTAATATCATCAACCAATATTGGTTAGTTAATATATGTAACTATGCTTAACTAAAGAAAAAAAAAGAAAAATGGAAAATCTTTCAAATTCCAAATTGGGAATGTGGAACGTTTTGTGAGAACTAATACCTCTTTTTTAGTTTTTCTTATGATTTTGTTTGAAAGGCCACAATCCTTTATTGATCTATTTTCTGGAAAGACTGCTGTATCTATTTCAACAATATTTTGACATATAGTGCTGGTGGTGATTACTATTTTATATCATAGTTTAAACTATAGTAAATCTTTGAACTTTGATATAACTCGAAATTAATGAAGAACATATGACTACTTCCCAATGATATTCCTTTAGATTTTGGAGTTTCAAAATATATGTGTTTGTGCAAAACAATAGCCAATAAGCATTAATCAGTTCCAATGCTATAATGTTGTAATATTTTATTGTTAAATAATATTCAGAAAAGAATTTCTAAATACAATACATATATTGTCAATAATACATATATTGTTATAAAAAGAATACTTACTTATAACATATAAATATATGGTCCATGGTGAATAGTTAGGATTATTATAGTTCTGAATAGAATTCCATGGAAAATAATTAGGACTATTATTGTCCTGGATAGAATTCCATGGGAAGTAATTAGTATTTTGATTGTTCTGGAGAGTATTCCATGGGAGATAATTAGTATTTTGATTGTTCTGGATACTATTCCATGGAAGATAATTAGTATTTTGATTGTTTTGAGCCATATTCAATGGCAAGTAGTTAGCATTGTAGTTAGTCTTCCCTGACAACTGCGGATGAAAATTATTCTGAACTGAATTCAAAGGGGTGTAAGACGGAATATAATTATTCTGGTTTGAATTCCACAGGAAATAATTAGGAATGTAATTGCTTTGCTGAGGTTTGTAATAGTCCAAATCTTCATTGTATCTCATTGGCCATTTGGAAAAATAATTGCTGGGTATTCCCTCATTGCTATTGCCAACAAAACCTGCAAAAAAGTAAAATTATTAGTATAATTTAAACATATGAAGAGCCAAATAAAAGAATAAATTAACATGTGAATGATGATTTGTTCACACAAAACATGCTGCTTTAAATAATTTACAATTATTAACAACTAAAATGTTTATCAAATGTATAATGTGTAATTTTTTTTTTCAAATTCTAATTTTATTTCCTCTTTCTACTTATCGTCTTCTTTCAACTTAATATTTACGTTCACCTCTTTCTTTCTTTTTTACTGTAGCTATTACCTACTCCATTAATGATATTATATATATGATTTTATCTTTTAAATTTGAAAACTATATGTATTATAATAGTATATATATATATAGTTTAATTTTTAAATGGTGATAATTATATAAAATATAGTTTTTAAATTTGATCTTACTTAATATTACTTGCTTAAATATGTAACTTAAGACATGGTTCTTAATATTTTTCCAATTTCTTAAGTTATATGATTGAAAAAATTAACTCAAATAAAAGCTAATTTAAAAATGGCATTATACTTTATTAATGAGTAAAGTGTTATATATATATATATATATTATGTTGGATCAGAATTTATTAGTCAGATATACTTTACTTTCAATGTTGAATTAATGTGTGTGTATATATATATTGAAACAGTATTATTTGTCTATCATCCTGTTTCACCTACTATGTGCCATAGTAGTTTTCTTTCCTAATTCAAACTCCTCCCAATTTATGTATATAACCTTATAATAATTTCTTTTGAGATGTAATAGCATATATTAATGTGTATGTGCAGATATGTGCACACATCTAATAGTAATATTAATGTTTGTATGCGTATAATGTATACACAGTTATAATTGTAAAATGATTAAATTAAAGTGGATTGTCAACATTGTTGTATGTGTGGGAGGACACCTATGTAAATATGCAAAGGGAACTGTAATGTGATAGATATAGTAAACATTACAGAATTTGTAAATTATTTCTAAGTTATCTTTTAAGTTACACCTGGGTTTCATTTTATGCAATAGATAGATTTCTCAGAAAACATGCGCAAACGAAATCACTCAAAAATAGACGTAACTTACATTGAAAAAAGTGGGATGCAGTCTGTGACTTTTCAAAATTCACGCAAAAAAAAAATAAGGAAATAAAATATGACTAATAAAAAATTTCAAATTTGAAAAAAATTGATACAAGACAAACTTTTTTTAACTATAATATTTAATTTTATTCAAAATAATTTATTTTTATGCATAATTTACAGTACAGCAATTTACATTTTTTATACATGTTTTAATTATTATCGCTATTTGCCAATAAACAGGTTCATTTGCAAACTGGTAAAAAAATCAGATTTTTCACAAGAGGAAATACAACTAGTGCCAACTTCACACTGATGTTGTGTCAATGGTTTTCTGGTGACAATGTAATTAGTAATTAATTTTTTTGAGATGATGATTTTATTAATTGTTTATGAAACTAACAACTAAAAATTAAATTCTTATTTTTGTCTTTAATTTTTAATTTCCAATTCTGTTTAAAAATCAAATTTCACATCACATTAATTTCAAGTTGCCATAAGTAATTTTTAAATTGTTAATTACAATTAAAATCAGATTTTAATTGTCAAATTTAATTGTGTCCACTGCTATTACTCACCTTTTAAAAATAAACTTGTGGACACTAAATGATTAATAATTGATTACGTTCTTTTTTAAAAAGCAAAAACAGAATGTGATTTAAAATGCAAAATGAACATGCACAATGTTTGAACAAATTTACATTATAATCTTCTAAAATTTAATGTGTGTATACATAAAATGTGGAAATCATGATTTTAATTTCATTATTGCATAAAATCTTACAATTATAAAACACTGAAAATATTGAAATTACTAAGATGAAAGTCGAATTCCAATAATGTGCTATTACTTTCAATATAACATAAATGCACAAAATTTATTATTTAAAGCAATAGTGCATTATCAGTAGACTTCCGGTGAAACATGAATTGCGTAACTTCAAAATTGTATTAAACAAGTCCATGTAAAAAGAGACCCAGGTGCATTTAATTTATAGATTTGTTGGTATTCGCATATAAGTCTTAAATTCAGGGGTGTCTGTTTTATACATATAGCAGAAGGTTGACAACTTAAATCTCTTTTTTTAAAAAGAGAGAATTAAAGTCATCAGTTTTTCAGAAATACCTCTCATTAAATTGTAAACTAAGAGCTGAAGATTTTTAAAGATTTAGAAATAAAGTTCAAAAATGCAAAGTCAAAATCATTAACATGACACCAATTGTCAATAGCCAAGCCAGATCTTTTGTTCTTGTTAAAATTTATGCTGACTATTAAAACTTGCAATTAAAATTAAAAGTTGTAAACAACTTTTAATGGCTTGTGAGGTGAGATGAGAAAGAGTTAATAAAAACCTGCAAAATTCAGACATCAGAGTTCACTCTTTCTAGAATGAAAACTATGGGGTAGAGAGCAACTGACAGCTGCCTTCCTTCTCAGAGCATTGGTCCAGGATGGGGACAAAGTTCAAGACCCACAGCATGCCAAGAAGACATTGGACAAGCCAGCTTAGTGGAGAATGCCAATGCTAAACATCATGCCAAAAGCCTTAACTAGAAAAAGATTGGTAAATTTTTTCCTTCAGAGCTCTATAAACAATTAAAATTCAAGCTATTAAATTAATTCATAATTCTGAAGCTAGCTAAATGTTGAACATTCATAATTAATAATTTGTAATAGTCTTTAACAAGTAAATTCTGTAACCTTTAATTTAATACTAATAATCTTTGTATGAATCTTGCCTGCTAATAAATATTTATAATTGATAATTTTCTTAAAGTAATAACTGTGATCAGTTATTATTATTATTATTATTATTATTATTATTATTATTATTATTATTATTATTATTATTATTATTATTATTATTATTATTATTATTATTATTATTATTATTATTATTATTATTATTATTATTATTATTATTATTATTATTATTATTATTATTATTATTATTATTATTATTATTATTATTATTATTATTAAAAGATGTTATAAAAAGGGGGATTATATGGGTCTGTGTAAGACAATTTCTAATTTTGATTGGAGCCCGTTATATTCCTCAACAGATGCTAATTATAATATGGACTTTTTTAATCAAGTATTTAATGATCTAATTGATTTTTATATACCAAAAAAACGTGACTCTCACAATTTTTATTTCCCTTTTTGGTTCTCAGATAAACTTAAAAAAATTATTAGAAGGAAATTGTATCATCATAAGCAGTACATTAAAACAAGAAATATACTTTTTTACAATAATTTTATTAATTATAGAAGATTGGTTAAAGCTATTCAGAAAATTGATTTTCAAAACTATATTAAAAATATGGAGCTCAATTTGTCAGATAATCCTAAAGAATTTTGGTCTTTTATTAAAACTTCTGGCATTACCAAAAGAAAATCTCAAATGGATTATAATTCATCTTTATGTGCTGATGACTTTTCAGTTCACTTTTCTGAATTATTTGGTAATTCTCAACTGTCTGGGTTTAATTTGATCAAGGGATGTTTTAATGATAGCATTTCTATCGATTGTTTCAACAATAGTGATATTATATCAGCTGTCAAAGAACTCAAAATACATTCAAGTATAGGTTATGACAATATACCTTCTTTCATTTATAAAGGTTGTGTAGAATATATTGCTGCTCCTTTATGTTATATTCTTAATTGTTCCATTAAAAATTGTATTTTTCCTAACTCTCTAAAACTTGCCAAAGTTATACCTATTTTTAAAAATGGTTCAAAAGATAATGTTAATAATTATAGACCAATTTCTGTGCTTCATACAGTTGCACGCATATTTGAAAGATGTGTTTATAAGAAAATTGTTAATGACATAAATAAGATTTTGGTTCCTGTGCAACATGGTTTTTTACCTGGAAGATCAACTGAAACTAATCTTTTAACAATAACTGATCACATTGCTAATGCCTTTGAGAATCAATGTCGTTTAGATGTTGTTTATTTTGATTTATCCAAGGCATTTGATAAAGTGGATCATTCCAGGTTGCTTTTCAAAATGTATAAATTAGGTTTTTCCTATAATTTGATTGCATGGTTTGAATCTTTTATTAAGAAGAGAACAGCTTATGTAAAGTTTAAGAATAATTCTTCTAATCCATATTATTGTAATATAGGAGTACCTCAGGGCAGTATCCTTGCACCATTATTGTTTAACATTTATATTGATGATTTGGGAGAGAGTTTAGAATTTTCGCATATTTTATGTTATGCAGATGATTGTAAAATTTTTAGGAATATAAACTCAATTAATGATTGCATATTATTACAAAAAGATATCAATAGTTTTGTGAAATGGTGTAGAGATAATAAAATGGATATTAATATGGATAAGTGTTCAACAGTTTCTTATTCCAAAAAATCTGAAATGATAATTTGTCCTTATTATATTGAAGATCATAATATAAAGTTTGTTGATACTCAGAAAGACCTTGGAATTATTTTTGCAAGCAATGGATCATTTCATCATCATATTGAAAATGTAGTAAATAAGGCTTTTAAAATTATGGGTGCAATTTTAAGGCATGATAGACAATTTAGTAGTTTTACAAAATATAAATTGTTTCTCTCTTTGGTTTTGCCAATTTTAGAATATGGATCTGTCGTTTGGAATCCCAGTTCCAAACGAGATATTATCAAAATTCAATTGGTTTATGACAAATTTTCTAAGTACATTAAATTAAAAGACCATTATCTATCCCTATCCATTAGAAGAAAAATGAGAGATCTTAAAATTTTATATAATCTTGTGAATCAAAAAATTATATTAACTAACAAAATTTCAAATATTGCATTTAATAATTGTTTACATAAAACACATACATTTACTTTATTTTATATTAAGGTTTGTCGCTCTAACATATTAAAATTTTCACCTTTGCTTCGTTTGCCTAATACCTATAATCATGATTTTATTAATAAAAATATTTTTTCTTTAGACTTTAAAAAATTTGTTACTTATCTTGTAAAAAAGTATGGCATATAATTATATTATTTTCATCATTTTTACTCATTTATGTATATTATTGTATAGTTATTATAGTGCAATTCTGTAATTGGCTTAATGCTGTAGTTTTGTACGGTAAATAAATTGAATTGAATTGAATTGAATTATTATTATTATTATTATTATTATTATTATTATTATTATTATTATTATTATTATTATTATTATTATTATTATTAATAATAATAATAATAATAATAATAATAATAATAATAATAATAATAATAATAATAATAATAATAATAATAATAATAATAATAATAATAATAATAATAATAATAATAATAATAATAATAATAATAATAATAATAATAATAATAATAATCTATCTATCTTTCTAATCTGCAGTCATGCCTATTTTCTATTTTATATATTGTTAATTCATCTATTTATATTATGCCATTCAGAGCAGAGATTGATAATAATAATAATTTTGGAGAGATGATTGGATGCTCTCATGTAGCTAATTTAGGTTGTTTTTATCTCACCTTTAAATCTTCAATCTGAAAACCTACTCTTATATATAATAGTTAAGATACTATGTTTTGGCTTATTGTGTAATTTATGTTTGCATATTAAATGTCTATTCAGTCAAGTAAGAGCAAGAATGCTACTTTAAAGCTACAAGTAATTAGTTAATTTTAAGTTCCAACATGCTTTACTTCTCCTTAGTTTATTCTTATAAACTATACAGATTACTGGGTAAACTACATCACTTATAATTATTCCTTTTAGCATGATTTAAGTATTCTAATTTATGAATGGGTGTATAGTAGTTTCACAGATCGAAACAATAGATTTTGCACTTTAATAATTTTAATGTTTATATTTTAGAAAGCATTATGAATGCATCTTTATAAAGCATGAAAATGCGTATACACTTTGCTATATGTATTTCCTTTTTGAAATGAGCTTTGGTTTTAAGGGCCACCCCATTATTCGTCGTTTCGACAGCTCACTTTTTAGAACTGAAACATGAGGGCCCAGATTGTTTTATAAGCTGCTCCAATCACCTGAACTAAATGTTCACTTATTTTAAGATAGAAAGTGGTCCATGGGAACTGAGTACTTGGTACTGAATCCCATGAGTAATTGCACATTCAGGCTGCATCTCTTATTTATTTTTTTTAACATTGTAGTCTCAGAAGTTGTGTTACAAATTTCCAGTTTGCCCTCCCAAATATTATTTGTTCAGCATTGATCTGAACCTAAGATCTGGTTTATATAATGCAAGCTGCATAAAAAGCACTTTTATTGCTCATTACATAATAATAGATTAGATTTATCTGTTAGTTATCATTCTCATAGGATTTAACTATTAGAAAATCTCATAGGGAAGGCATAGCATAATTAAGGCAAAGATTAGGCCATAGGTTAATAAAATTTATAATTAACTTTTTTAAATTATAGTGTATCAGATGACGTTCTGGTATCTAACATTCTAATCATTGCTACACCTGTATGAGTAAATCCTGAAGCAGTTTTTGTATTTGTATTATTTATCTTGTATTTTCACAATTAAATATTTTAAAACTCATAAATGTTTAGTGTGTTATTTGCAATTTATTACCAAAACTTATCCATATCTATTCTTAATTTAGTACAAGTTATTAATATATGCATTGTCTAACGAGCCATAGATGGGTGTGTTTAGTTGTTATTAGTAATTTAGTCATTTATTCCCTGAGACTCTTGCTCCACCCTTGGCTACTTCCAGCATGCGAATTAAGAAACTCCGAGTGTAAGCCTCATATATGTCATTCATAGGGTAGTAAGTCATGAAGGGTTTGTGGAAGAACTGAAGTGTGACCTGATTTGAGGTCTCACCCCCTTATCTAGATCAATCTTGGGATAATTTGTTGAAACTCTGGATTTTGTTGCATGAATGTACAAATCTGACTGTTACAATATATATATAAATGTATGGAAACAGTATATTCCTGCCCTCATATATGTTTCACCTATTTGTCCCCACAGACACATCTATGCTGGTTTTAAACACTCTCTAGTACATGTGTATATCTATCTATCCACACAGTTATATATATATATGTAATCACACAGTTTTATATGTGTTCACACAGTTATATAGTTATTGTCACACATACATGCATATATAAATGATTGTAATATTAATGTTTGTATAGATATATTGCAGCATTTATATTTTGTTTAATAAATAATATATTGTATAAAATCTATTTTATTTAGAAAATGTACAGTTAATTATTCCTAAATAATCTTTAGCAAGTTTATTTAGAAGAATTGTGAATACATGTGAAATTAAGAAAATAGTGATAAAACAATTTAAAATAATTGTAAAGTTGGATCGAATGGTTCCTGAGTTATAACCATTTGTTCTAAAACTCATTACGAGAATGAATTTTTATTCCAGATTGAAAACAGTATAGGTTTGAGAAATAAAATAAAAAAAGATCAGAGTCAAAAGAAACTGCTATGAGCTATAAAATAATAAAATCTAGAGGGGGATTGAATTCTGAATTAAATAGATAGTTGCTGTTTTCTGATCTGGGGAAATATAAATATTGTAGATTTCTTAGATTAAGAGTCTTTTTAACTTGCCTTTCCTGTAAATTGTTGTAAAATCCATTCATTCCAAGATGATTGAGTAGAATAAAATATTTGCTGGCTCTTTTTGAGCTGAGATGGTGCTCTCAAATTTCTCCAGCATACCTATGAACAAATTTTCCAGAAACTGCATGAGATGAAGATATGGAGAAACTTAAAACCTACCTGAAAAGAAATGCCACTGAAATTATGCTACTGTTTGATGCCTTTCCAGCCACTATCATTGATATACGCTTCAAGTCCACCAAGAAGACAGTGATGATAATAATTTTAAAAACTGCAGCTTAATCTATAAACTTTAAGCTAGCTTTCCACTATAAAAGAACATTCTATCTAAATTTATCAAAACTCTTTAATTTTTACCCTATTGTAAAAGAAACTGTAAATTTGTGTAACTTTATATATATTGTTAAAATCATTTCTGATCAACTGCTCTCTTAAAACCTATAACTTACTTTAAAGTAACAAAAAAAAAGAGAAACAAGTTTTACTTTAATTTTCTAATCTGCTGAAATCTTTTATAAATCAAAAAGATTTCACCTTTTGTAATCATTAAATGTCTGAAATCTATTATCTTAAAATCCTACGGTCTTGCCTAACTTTAATATTTTTAATATTTTGTTCAAATTCATTTTGTTTATGTTCAATATGTGATAATATGCTCATCTTTTGAAAAGGTGAAACTAATTAATTAATTTATAAAGGAGATACTTGTAATCTCCTCTTTAGACATTTTAAAAGCATTATTTATTGTATTGAATCACCATTTTGGAATTATAATATTGATAATAAATGACTGCTAACTGCTTGTTGTTATCATGGTTATATATATATATAGTAATATTATAACATTTTGCAAGGTTTGTTTAGCCAGTTTTATGTATTATAACTTTTAACATCTAATAGTTAGACGGGGATATACTGGCTAGAGATGATAAAGTATATTTGTTAATGTTTGTATTAAGTCCAATGAAATATACTTTCCCTCCTTAATTATGAATATTTATGTGTAGATTCAGGATCTTAACTAGATTATTTATTATATAGATTAAGTCCATTTATTAGCATACTTATAATGCTAATTGTAAGAACTGGGTTGAGTTAGTTTGACAGATAGAAGCTCTATATATTGTGTGCATTGCAAGTGCGTCTTTATATAATCCCCTTATATGTGTTATATTTTGCTGCATCTCTTAAATGGGTACAGGCAACAAGCCCCCCCCCCCCATTATTTAGTTCGAGTTATGGCTATCTTTATTAGAACTGGAGCATGCGGACCCAGAGTTTTTCTAAAGCCAATCCAAGTTCCTGAACTTATATGTTCATATATCAATAGCAGCAAATCGTCGGTCTCAGAGCAAACCAAGCATTTGATGCTGAAGCTCTTGAATAATCACTCACTCACACTGCAAGCTTACTTTTAATATTTTATATAGCGCCATAGCATATATATGTGAATCTAAGGGCACCAGTTCTTTTCCCTAATCAATTAATTATTCAGATTTACACTGAAGTTTGAATTTGGGTTATCAGGTTGAATCTGCATGATATTGAGCTTATTTAGTTGCTCACTTTATTAGTATATATAACAGCCATTTAAAGTTGTTTGTACTCATCATCTCTACTAAGCTATCAGCTTATATCTTAAGCAAACCAAAATCATAGGATGAGCATGTTAAATGATTAGGCATGACTTATACACCATGCACACACATATGTATTGTAGTATATTAAAAGGGAACAGATGTACTGATAACAGTCCCATCCATTATAAAATGCCTGCCTGTATTGAATACCTTGTTGAATATTGTACAAACCTTGCCATTGTGACATTTTCTTTTATATTTTTATTATTTTAATAAACCTTTTAAAATATAAACAGTTTAATATCTTTCTTGCTCAGGTTCTAGTTCAAACCAATCCAAAGTATCTTATCCAATCCATAGTACTTTGTCCAATCCACAGAACATTATTCAATTTCACAGTACATTACTTCAATTTCTTTATGATTTCATATGCTATATGTGTATATCTCTGTAGTTAAGATTAATAGTGTTAAGTGCTATATATCACCCATATAGTTAAGTCAGTAGTGACTTTAAGTCACTTGTTTCACCCTGTCCTATGCTAGCTCACAGTTAAATGAGGACTGAGTGTAGCCTCAGAGATGTCACTCATAAGGTGTTAAATTTGGAGTACTGGCAGATGAGTTGAAGTTTGGTCAGATCAGAGATCTCAACCATCTTACTCCCGTCAGCTTTGGTGTATTCTGCTTGGGCTCTGAATTTGATTGCATGAGTGTACAAATCTGACTGTTACAGTATTAATGAAATATTATTAATGTCAGACATTTTAAGAAATGATTATTAGTTGTTGATATGGAGTAGTGTACTAACAATATTTAAATATATGATTCCTATAAAAGTGGATCAATTTTCAATTGATATATACATTATTCTTTGAGGAAAGTTATTTGTGTTCTCTCTCTCTATCTCTAGATAAATATAAAGTTTCACAAACATATAGATATAAAAACTGAACTGTGATGACATTTTTTCATGTATTAATATGTAAAAATGGTATAGTGTAACCAGAAAACAATTGGAAATTATATGATTTAGTAAATAATAATTTTCTTTTGCATAAAATGTGTTGATATTTTATTGTGACAGATTAATAATTATTATTATTACTAGATAACATGGTTTTAGACTGCATTACCAATTTTTCTTGATTGTTAGATGGATTTATTTTAGCTAATATTTTATTTAGACTATTAAGTAAAAATTTCATTTTATATATATATATATATATATATATATAAATAAATATGTAATTCTAATATATATATATATATATATATATATATATATATTAGAATTACAATCAACATTTTAACCATCATTTCATAGCTGGAATAAGAATCCTCCGAGTTTAATTTAATTTTTTCAGTCTATAATATCAAACAAAAATTCTCATTTCATACATTCAACTTTCAGGTTGCCTTCTTCCAAGTAATTAACAATTTTTAGGATTTAATTTAAAGCTTCATTTACTAAGATATTGTATTTTTTAACAATATTTTGAATCCCATTCAATTTTGGCTTTAATTTTTTAATGCTGTATATATATATATATATATATATATATATATATATATATATATTGTGACAGAATGTGTTTGAATCCAGTCACAAATTATATTATAGGTGATGGTAATTAAACAAATATGTAGATGTATATATAAATTTAATTTTATTATGTGGTGGTGGTTTACATAAATACACAAACGAGGAGCTCTGTCATTTTGAAACGATGTATATGTGCATGTGATGAATGTGTGTGCGAATGGGTTTGGTAGTTGAAAAGGTAGAAGTGAGATTTTTATTTCATGTTATAAAAGCCTAGAAGTTTCCATCAGAAATGAAATTTTACTTTTTTTTGTTGACAATAAAAAGCAGTGATAAAGCTGTTCACACGTCAACCAAAATCCGGCTAAGCAGCATTGGAAACTGGAAGTGAGATAAAAAGAACCTCCTAGAACAAATGGAGGGGACTATAAAAGAGATACACCCACAATGCTAAGGGTCTTGTCCCTGCAGAGCTTCAGTCATCAACAGTGAAATTGTGAATCCAATTTTAAAAGTTTTAAAATTTCAAACTTAAATAATGGTGGATCAAAAGGAAATTTTGGGGTAAAAGCATAACATACCAGATTTGAACCCCTAATTCCAACTAATTGCAGCTGCTTCATCCAATAATACCAAGATGCCTCAGGATAAAACATAACTACCAATGCCGAAACCAAAGCGGAGTCTCATCAAACAACGGCCATACACGGATACAAAGATCGGAAATCCTTGCACTGAATTTTGTGATTATTACCTGTGATGACCGGAACTCTCAGAAATAAATAAATATTCCTCCACAAATTCCCCTGGAAATGCAGGTAAAGAACTTTACGTATTGATTTTTTTTATGGAAAAGAAATTGTTAACTGTTTATCATAAGTGAATATGACAATCCAATTAGCTTAATAAAGAAACTTTATTCTTATTTTGCGAACATTAATGGCACAGATAGTATATGAGGTCACATGGAATAAACTCTTTTTATTGACTTTGGCTACTTGATTTATATGTAATAAACATGTTGGAAAGAATGTTGCATGTGTGCATATCAAAATGACAGAGTATTAATTATAATTATATTTAAAAGGGTTGAGGGATGAATTATATTTGTTTGTTTTTTTTATCTTAAAGATCAAAAGAATAATAATGGTCTTTGAAAGTATTTAAATAAAATCTGTTTTGATAGTGAAACTCTAAAAATCTTATTGTGATATTTTCTTTATATATTTTTTTATCTGTTTTAAAACTCTTAATCCCATTCGCATCTACTCCCCGCCGTGACATCACCTGACCATGAGACTGAGCTAGCCGATGGTCAAAAACCTCCCTCACATTCATTAAGATAGTGGTTCTTGTTGGTAATATATTCACTCCATGTAATTCTTATATTCATATAATATTGGCACTTGGATTCCCATGGATCACCATAAATATGCACTGGGAATATATTACAGTTAATGAGAACAAATTCATAAGATGTTTTGATCAACAATAATAAAGTCAAAACAGTTTTTGTTAAATATACGTACGTAGGCATGTATGTTTTCTGTGTCATAAGTGTAATAGGTGAATTTATTCTATATAGTGAGGAGTGGGTTTTGTTACAATATATATATATATACACAGTCTGATTGAACACCTCCACATCAGAGAAACATTTTACTTGATACATATATGGATAACGTTTATCAGGATATTATTAAAGCAAAAACAATACAAGATATATAAGAGTAATTTAACATTAGCTGAAAAAATGCATTATATAATTTAGAAAAGAGAGAAGAGATTATTATTAAACCAGCTGACAAAGGTGGAACAATAGTAATTATGAATAGGGATGATTACATGAATAAAGCCTTGCTTCTTTTAAATGATAAAATTTTTTTATGAACCTATAACACAAGTTATTGTTCATAAATTATTTAAAGGTGGGCTATCCAGCCTGGAGGATATGAGAGTATGGGGTCTACTTGATAAGGATACATATAATTTTTTATTACCAAACTCAAATAAACCCAGTAAGTGTTATATTCTACCCAAGATTCATAAACCTGGTTGTCCTGGTAGGCCTATAGTAGCAAGCATTGGATGTCCTACTGAGAAAATGTCAGTATATGTAGATAGTCTTATACATGATATTCCTCCATCATTTGATTCTTATGTTAGGAATACAACCCATTTTCTTTATATTTTGGAAAATGTCAAATCTATAATACCGAGTGAATGTTTTTTGGTGACATTAGACATTACATCATTGTATACTAATATACCTCATGAAGATGGAATTAGAGCTATTGAATCTGTTTTAAAAAAGAAAGAATATGATCAGCACAAAATTATGACTGTTGTTGAATTAGTAAATTTAATCTTAAAGAATAATTAATTTTTTTTAACTCTATCTTATTTACAGAAGCAAAGTACTGCAATTGGGACAAAAATGGCACCAAATTATGCAAACATTTTTATGGCTCAATTAGAAAGCTCTATACTTGAGAAGGTTAGCCTTAAACCTCATACTTGGCTGAGATATATAGATGGTGTCTTTATGATCTGGCCATACAATGAAGAAAAACTTCATACATTTTTTCATTATCTAAATAATTTTAATAATAGTATACAATTTTCAATGGTTTTTTCTAAAACATGGTCATTTTCTTGATGTTGAGATTATTTGTAGTGATGGTATTCTTAGTACTAATATATATAGGAAGCCAATTGATAGTCATGCTTACCTACATTTTTATAGTAATCACCCTAAGCACTTAAAGACTAATATCCCTTACAGTCAATTTTTAAGAATTAAAAGAATTTGCAGTGATCAGGGATTTCGTCAGCAAAATAACAAGGCTTTGTATAATAAATTTATCAATATAAAATGTCCTAAAGGGCTGTTAGATAGGGCAGTGGTAAAATCTTCAGAAGTTGACAGGCAGGAACTTCTTCTATCTAAGAAAAGAAAGAGTCAGTTGATAAATATAACACTGGTTCCTACCATCAATGATGATTTTCCTAATATTAACCAAATTTTATGAAAATATTTTAATATATTAAATTCCACAGATTATCTGAGATCTGTTTTTCCCTATCCACCTAAAGTTGTATATCATAGACATAGTACACTTAGGGATATACTTGTAAGGACAGCTTTTGGCATTAATTTTGTGTCAGAAAAGGGATGTTTTTCATGTGGGGATAAGACATATCTTACATGCAAACATATTATTGTTACAAAGATGGTTCAGGGAGATAGCATTCATGGCTTTAAATGATATATCCCCAACTATGTCAATTGTAAAAGTATAAACTTGGTATATTTAATAGAATGTAATAGATCCTTGTGTCATTACATAGGTGAGTCAGAAAACAGTCTACATATTAGAATGACCAACAATAGGTTTGATAATTTACATAAAAATGAAGATAGACCAGTTTCTAAACATTTCAATTTACCTGATCCCTCGATTGATGATTTAAGAGTGGTTATATTGGAAAATAATTTTTCTTCCCTGAGAGAACGAAAACAGAAGGAGAGTTTTTTTATTTTTAAATTTAAGACATTACATCCTCATGGGATGAATATGAATATAGGTACTATGACATATTTGAATTACCTGGTTTCTTAGGGATTTGTTTTTTTATTTCCTGAATAATTATTTTTTATTTCTTAAATAATTATTTTATAGGTGGACTAGCACAAAGTAGAATAAATATAATATATATAAAATATATGTACATAAGATATATATAGTAAAGTACATATAGTAGAATATATATACAGTTTTTTGTGGTGTGTACATATATAATAATATATTTTTATTGTTTTTGATATATTTTAATATATAATAATAATGTATGTATGGTTTTAGTTTTTTTAAATAAGTTTTTTGTGAAATAAGTTTTTTAGTATTTTTTATACAAAGTTTTGTAAATATATATATATATATATATACAAAGTTTTTAAATATTTATAGCCTATAGGAATTAGTTTTGTTATCTGATACATAACTGTCTGTAATATTTTAGTGCTTAATTTCTGTAAGTAACCATTTTGCTTTCTGATGAAACCAGTCTGCTGGTTGAAATATTAAAGCAGTTTTATAGAAGTAATTCTGTGTTTTTATTATATATGTATACACACACAAATATTTATCTATTTATTTATCTGCCTATAATATTTATCTATCTACTTAGCTAAATATATATATATACTCACATACATTTAATCATTCATCCATTTGTAAATCTGTTTATTTGTTTAATTAATCAACTATTCACTTATCTATTTATTAACCTATCTATCTCTTTACTTATTTTTAAGCTATCTATCTATATATTTATCTACTTACTAATTTTTTACTCTCCCCACTCTCTCTCTCTATGTGTGTGTGTGTAAGAAAAAAGGTACAAGCCACACTATTAGTTTTGATGAAGCTAACGTTGTCTTCTTTGAAAGAAATGAAATTTAAAAAAATAATGAATATATATTATTATAAATTTATGATTCTGAAGTAATTAATTTAGTAAAAGTTATTTTAATATTAAGGATGTGTAGCATGCAAGTTTTATTGTGGGTAATTGTTAGCATAAATTTGTTGTTATCTTGTAGTCCTATTCACTTAAAATATCTGCTTGTAACAGTGAAACCCTTGGTTATGTTTTAGAGCTGGAAATTTTCAATCATTCTTAATAGGTGTGCCATTAATATCCATACACATATTATCTTTCAAAGATAGCTATTGTATAAAATAAATCAATAAATAAATAACTATTTTTCCTTTTAAAAAATGACCAGAAAAAGTAAAAAAAAAAACTGTTCAATAATTAAAGCATTATCATCATTTTTTGCCACCATAATGTAGTTGTAAAGTTTGTGGGGATGGCTGGGGGATGATGGTTTTGCCACACAGGGATTTCTACTAGAATAGAAAATTTGCAATAATGTATGTTTTCATAAAATTATTCCAGTAAATGTTATTAAAGAAATAAATGAATTACATTAACCCACATGATTGTTATTCTTTCACAAAGAATACAATGGGACCAGTAATGTTATATGTATGTGTTTTTGCTTAACATCAACACCATCAAGTGGCTAACATGATAGGATAGAAAACTACCGATTTATTTTTCATTATCATTTTCATTTTAATATTCAGTTCTTAAAATGCTATAGTAAAAGTTCATCTTCTATTTAAACATAAGAAATCTTAATTTAAGTTTTATCTGTTTTTTCCTTATTAAGTATAAGTTAAATATTTTCTTCAAAATTTTGCAAAAAAAAAAATTCTTATGAAACAATTGTTTAATTCAAATGAAGATTTTTTTTCATACATCCCTCATGATTAATTAAGTATTATTTCTAGGAATTTTTAACTGTTTTTCACATTTAATCTATGATCAATAAAAATGCTTAATTTAAAATAGATAAATAAATGCTTTCCAACATGACCATAGTTACATTTCTTTTTGAAGCAATATAGTTGTTTTTCCTTTATCATTGTTATCTCAGGCAAAAATTAAAATAACTTGGATTTTTTTTTCAAACTTCTTTATGGTTATTATCATGGCTATAAGAAGATGATCAAGATTGGCACTTCAGTCATAACAAAGATTAGTTTAGCTTACTCCATGGTATTAATAATTATTTGAAAATATTTTATAATCTTAGACTGGTTTTTAAAGGTGATTTTTACTACTTAAGACTTTAAATATTTTTAATTTTTATAATTGTTTCACAGAGAAATGAATTGAGACTCTTCTCTGCTTAAAAAATTTTTTTCGATTTTTTTCTCCCAGATCATCTCCTATGTATTTTTTTTTCTTAAAAACCCCAGGATAAAGTGATGTCAGAGAAATATTTATTTAACTCTCATTGATCAACCCCATATCAACTGGTACAGTTTTCAACTTAAAGATATTTCTGTTTCTATTTTAAAATAATTGAAATCTACAAAAAATATTTTATAAACAAATTTATTTTAAGTCATTACTTGAAAGCCAAATTTTAGTTCTAATCAACTTTTAAAATGATATTATTAATTCAATTTATTATTGAAGTTTGATAATAATTGCTTTTATTTAAAAGATATTACAATTACAGTAATTTTAAAATAAATTCTTATTTTGTAGTAAATAATTGTTCCTTCTTGCTTTGATTGCAATTTTATGTTTTTAACTTTTGAAGAAACATAATAACATCAATTAAAATCAAATTTATGCTTAACGATGTTTATTTAAATGGACAAATATCGTATTAAAATTATATAGTGGGTTATAATATAAATTATTTATAACTAACAATAATTATTAAATCTCTGCAGAATTTTTTTTTAATATCTTTATATATTAAATCATTTATTACTGTTAAACCTAAGTTTATAGCATTACTATTATCTAAATTATAAATTTAAAATTTTGGAGCTATACTTTACATTTTATATACCATAATTACCATGGATAACTGATGAAAAGGTTGCAATATGTTATTCATGCAGTAGTAAATTAGAATGGGCATAATATAAGTCAAACTTGTATAGAATCATTCAATAGCCTTCTATCAATATTGTCTTTCATATTATAATATGACCATTAAACCTCAATTTCTCCTTGAAAGAATTATATATTTTTAATACTACATACTTAAATTAAGAGCAATAATTTATTTATAAGCTTATTAAATATTATTAGATTTTACATATTGATTGCTTTTTGAAACTGTAATATAGATTTTATAAACATCTGTCACTAATATAAATTTTCATCACTTTTATATGTCAATGTTTGCTTTATTAATCATGTAACAATATGGTGATTAGACAAAGATTAACTATTTTTTACCTAATTAATACATTTGCATTAATATGAGAAAGAATTGTTAACAAGCATATCAAAATGATGTAGGATATATTATTATAATATGCCAATCAGAAATGGTTGTTCGACTTTATATTCTTAGTAATGTAGATTTTATAACTGTATATTTGATACCCATAGATTAACTTTATGCATTTATTAAAATATTAGAATATATATTATAAATATGTCTGGGTGATTAAAAATAATTTTTAGAATGATCTATCATGTAGTAGCTTTACATTATGCTCACTGTTTCACTTTACTTTCATTTTTAACTTTTTACGAATTTTTAAACATTTCTCAATTTTGGTGTACATGCAGCTAATATTATTAATAAAACTACTACTACTACTACTACTACTACTACTACTACTACTACTACTACTACTACTACTACTACTACTACTACTACTACTACTACTACTACTACTACTACTGCTGCTGCTGCTGCTGCTGCTGCTGCTACTACTTTTAAAATATATTTTATTGGCAGTTTATTTGGTTACATTTTTTTTCTTTATAAAAAAATAGAAAAATAAGTACAATTTATAGTAAAATTGAAAAAAAAAAGAAAGATACATGATTAGTGATATTGGACAATTAAAGTATTAGTACATCATATTTTGATTACATATATCAATTGTTGAATTGTTTTTTTCCTTCCTTATGCTCAATTGTGTTTCAGTGGTAATAATATAAAAATTAAAAAATAAATAACAAAACAAAAAGGTTAAAAAAATATGACTATAATAATAAAAATAAATGTATATCCATAGGTCACAGAGGGGAGGGTAATGTAATGAGGCTCCATGTTGCTGCAAATATGTCTGCAGGTGCCAAGGCTTGATCCCTAAGCTTAATTTTTCCCAATTTGCCAATAAAGAGAGATTTGAGCTTTCGAGATGTGGGGTTGAAACAGAAATGACATCTCAGAAACCAAAGGGTAAAGAGAAGGAAAATTGTGATTCTGATAGAAGGAAATAGACCTCTCTGGATGCTGTTAATGAGCATTTGAAGAGATGTAATGTGTGATTTTGTGATAGTTGCAATTAGTGTTCTGTATGGTTGAAGAGCTATGCATTGAAGCAAGAAATGTTCTATGGTTTCTTCATCTTTATGGCAAAGTTGGCATACTACTACTACTACTACTACTACTACTACTACTACTACTACTACTACTACTACTACTACTACTACTACTACTACTACTACTACTACTATTACTACTACTACTACTACTACTACTACTACTACTACTACTACTACTACTACTACTACTACTACTACTACTACTACTACTACTACTACTACTACTACTAATAATAATAATAATAATAATAATAATAATTAAATAAGATATGCACTTAGAATTTCAAGCCCATAAATCTCTCCACTCCATCTTATACAAATGACACACATGGCCATATATATGTGAAAAAGATAAATAATCTCCAATATACATATTTGATGCTGAACCACTGCTCATCAGTTGATCCAGATCATCATCTCACATGCATATATATAGTAAGTGATCACTTTATATTAAGATAGAAATTCTTCAAACATTAATGGATAGGTTTCAGTCTTCTTCACTCTCTTACTCTTCAGCGATTCATATCATTGAAAATCTGATGATGAATTTCTCATGATCCTTGTTAATGCCAATATTATTGTAATACTCATGTTAACTTTAAGTCACTCTGGTAATTTATATATAGGACCTTAATGTATCCATTTAAATGCATATAATAATAATAATAATAATAATAATAATAATAATAATAATAATAATAATAATAATAATAATAATAATAATAATAATAATAATAATAATAATAATAATAATAATAATAATAATAATAATAATAATAATAATAATAATAATAATAATAATAATTCAATTCAATTCAATTCA